>JAUZST010008784.1:0-13368 GCA_034779995.1 Parotocinclus haroldoi
TTCTATAGTTCTTTGTTTCCCTATTATTTTATTAGGTCTGACGTTTTTGAATGTATTTAAATTTGTTTGTTTGATTTTATTTTATTATTGTATTTTTCTTTAAATTTTATAGTGTCCTTTTAACCTTTGTAAGGTGTCCTTGAGTGCTCTGAAAGGCGCCATTAATAAATAAAATTGATTATTATTATTATTATTATTATTAGCAGATTGTATGTGATTTCTTTTTCAACTTGCCTTGGTTTTATGTTTTTAAAATCAGTGTAATTTCAATCTAGTCATGAGCGTACAACTAAACTTCTTAAACATTTGCTATTTTTTTTACAATATTTGTTTAAATAGAAACCCAGCTATGTAAACAGCATGGGAAATGGTGTGACAGATGGGGGATATCACTTCTAATCACTGAAAACTGTGACTGTAGAACAAAAACGCAGGCAACCGCATTAAGACTGAACAGGAGGCACGGCATCTATTGCAATTCATTAAAATGAGGTAATTAAATGTTTACTGAGGTGTTAATGCAATTAATTAGTTGAATTCGATATTTTAGTGAGTTAAATGATCAGATATCTCACTGCAATACCGTGCTGTAAACTCAAAATGTGCTTTGAATCCGCAGATACGGACTCACTTGCCGCTCACTGAAGTCTGCCTGTCTTTAATAGTTCATTTAGGAAACACAAGAAAGACTAATGCTAACATTTAAACTTTTGAATACTTTGATAACATCCGAATACAGGAGCTATTTATTATACAGGTCACTTTCAGTTAGTCGTTCTCTGAAGCACGGCTTTTGTTATGCCGATTCATCAGTGCCTCTGTGGTGGCCTAGTGGTTAAGGTACTGGACCAGAAGGTCCATGGTTCAAATCCCACCTCTGCCACAGTTGGGTCCCTGTCCAAGGCCCTTAACCAACAATTGCTTGGATTGTAAGAATGTATTAAATGTAAGTCAGTCTGGATAAGGGCGTCTGCTAAACTATGTAATAAATGTTGATGCTACACCTTATATATAAAATATATACAATTTTAAACCTCTGTTTATATAATTCATTCATTCATTATCTTCTGCTTAATTCACATGGGGTCGCAGGGCAGCCAGTGGCCACCCAGCAACACACACAGTCGTCACTTTAGAGACACCAATTAACTTATAACACGTCACACTGTGGGAGGAAACTGGAGGGGAAAGGACAGAAAGGACCCAGGCCGCTCCAACCTGTGATTGAAGCCGTGAGGCAGCGGTGCTACCCCTGTTCATAGAAAAGTATTTTACTTACAGGGACTGTTTGGTTCGGTTTATAAACCTATTCAGGAAAATGTGCATTGTTTCGCACTATTGTTTCACTATTTTGAGCACAGTGTATTGTGACACCTCTACTAATGGAACCTCATGCTAGGTACGGTTTCAACATGAATAAAGTATTGAATCTTTTTTTTAAAAAACTTCATTGCCAGCTAACTCATCAGTCCGAAATGAGATGATGGACTGGACACTTTGAAATTCCCAGACTGAGATTCACCATAAAATGTACAAAAAGTGTCACGTATGCTTTCATGTGTGGTGAAAGTTGTAAGGTATTTGTCTGATGGCAGAGGTGGTGATCGCTGATAGGACTTCAAACGGATCTCTCTCAATCTCCCCCTCCACTGAGAGGAAAACGTGACCCTAAAGGCTTTGATGAGTCAGCCTGTCCTGCAGTGAGGAGTTAAGCACACATTCGTACACACCCCCACAGCTTATAATGTCCTGAACCAAACCCATTATCTGTGTCTGCAACACAGTGACACACTGGATGTTAAAACATGAAAATGATGCTCCTATACAGAAGGATTGGGTAACTTTATGAGGACAAACTGTCCTGGTAAAAATGTTAACAACGGAAGCCCATTTATTTCGGCAGCGTAAAAGTTGTTAAAAACCTTACTTGATGTCACCTAAAATGTGTTTTTGGAAGGCTGTCATGCCCTACTTCTACTATTACAATATTTGATCTGGTTAGCTGTTGGACTGCAGCTTACTGCAGGCAAGAAAAACATTTATTGGTAATACTAGCCCCATGTTGTATTTGTTTATTTAACACGTTTCATAACATTGCCTCTGCTGTTAATTAATGCTTTCACATGCAATTAAAGGCAGCACGGTGGTTCGGTGGGTGGCACCGCAAGGTCCCGGGTTTACTCCCAGGGTGGATTGGCCTGGGTCCTCCCCGTGCCTGTGTGAGTTTCCTCCCAAAGACATGCACAATAGGTTAATTGATTACTCTAAACTGGCATCGACTTGACATTGACTAGTCTTGAGGTGAACTTGTGCATGGATATGGTGTGTCACTAAGATAGCCACTGATGCTGATAGCGATGTTAAAGAAGCCAAATAAACAAACCTGCAATTAATGATTTGATAACTGCAGAAAATCAGATTTTGTTAGCAATCCAATCAAAGAGTGCATTAGGCTGTCATAGGTGTATGACTGTGGTAGCCTATGTTTTAACAGGACAGCCAGCCAATAATCTTACCAAGATGTGACGTGAATTTACAAATGAATTAATGCATGGTTGCCAAATCCAACAAGAAAATAACCCCACTGTGAATGGTAAAAAGGAAAAAAAAAATGGAACGGAAAAAAAAATGTAGACGAGACCTTATAATAAGCACACTTGGGAACTTATACGTTTAGGAGACTTATAAGTAGGAGCAGCCTGAGAAAAGCAGTTGAAACGGGGTAACTTACGGTAAGTAAAACTACATTTTATTAGAAATCCGATTAGTGGGATAAAGGACAGTTATTTTATTGTTTTTTTTTTATTTCTTAATCTAATTTCTAGATCAGTGTGCCTTATACATGTCCTCTTGAAAAATCAGATAACTGCAGATCAGATTTTAAATGCATGTAAGCGCAGTCGATGTTTAGGCTGCTTGGATCAGTCAATGGAGAAGTTTGTACTTGGAGTATTTGAAGTTTGTAAGGTTAATGTTTTGAAAAGAAGTGTTTTTTCCAGCAGACCCATTTTCTTGTGGTTGTGTGCAGCCAGCGAGGTATGTCTATAACCCATCATGTGTATATTTTGCTACTATATTGTGTGGGATCGTTAATGTGTGCTTGTAAGTGAAGAATCCCAGTGTTCCTCGGGGGAGTGATATGTATTACACTTTAGGCTTCAGATGCTGGGTAGATGGTTTTCGATCAACAACAAACTTACGTTTGGTGAAACTGAAACCGAAATGGACGCATACCTTTACTATGAAAATTGGAAACCCTACCACACTCACTTCCCTTGGTATTTAAATACTCTACCCTTACTGACTAAATTATTTGCTGATATAATAATACATACATCATACAGTTTTGTACCTGTTCATGGATTTAAAATCCTTTTCCCGCTATTCATTCACACTACATTCACACCAAATAAAGACAAGACGGCAGAAATGACAGTGATTTCAGCGATTGTTTTCGAAATTTCGGTCATTGCATCCAAACAGAGGTTCCGTTTCAAGACGTTTTCGAGACGCTTTAAGATCACTCGTTAGAACGGTCTGCTCGATTCGTAAGAGAGGGATCGAGATGAAAACTTAGAGGCCCATTCACAGTGAGTGGTGGTTTGCCTTTAATTATTAATACTGTGCAATTATTTCCTTCTGGGCAGCGTTTCTGATCAATCCGAAATATTGTTACAAATTTCTTTCTAACCTCCTTATCGCTATCTAATTAATCTGGCTGAGCGAGGAAGTAATCACGCTAGAACTGCAATTATGGCTGTAATTATTCTTTCAAATTGATGAAAGTGAAATGACTCTGACTGATTAGCACAAATGAATCGTACAATATGCTTAAAAGGAAAAAAAAAAGAAGGGCCCGGTTCTTAATCGGCTGCAGGGTTAGAGTACAGTACGCGATATTCCGAAATGACTGACAAAGAAGTACAGCATCCAGAGCACATGTTCGGTCAAGTCATCGATCACTTACACATTAATTACAGACGGGTACACACTGAACACAGTAACAGTTAACACAAATACAAGTGGATTTGCTGCATTTGGAAGGAGCACTTGGAGATAAAGCAGGTATTCACACGTTATCAGTCGCTCGTATTTCACAGTTCACATCCTCTGCTAAAAAACTAAAGTCTTTTTTTTTTAGTACGCATTCTTTTGTTTCTTGTCATCATTCATTTATCCAGACACAGGCTGTCAATTTGCAAGCAGACCTCAGTCATCTGCATTCAGTGTTGCCATGTAGGAGTATTTCAACTAGGGCTGGGCATGGTTATTCCAACAGTCTGATAACTAAACATACATATTCATTCGTTTATGTCATCTAATCAAACGAGCCTAGGTAAAGATTCATCCCTAATGGCAGTGCCATTATATCCAGAGGCAATGACGCATGGTTACACCAATCGTTAATACTAAATGTTGTGTATTAATACACACCTGTTGTGGTTCATCTTTGTTAAAGATACATAATCCATCGGTAAACCTAATGTTCAGATATTGGTACGCATCAACGAAAATGGCTAACATGCCCATCCCTAATTTAACGTTTGGCGTCGAAGCATAATTATACCTAACGTTTCTAGCTTAACGATGTATAAAATCTGTGGCCGCACTGACAAACAGGTCATCTCATTCTGGTCTGCCATAAGTGCATGAATGGAAGAAACCAAAACGCAGCGGCTGTTAGTAGACGGACACTAAACATCACCTTTTCAAAACACATCACAGATAGCGAAGAGAGACGGAAAAAGAAAAAACGAGAATGTTAGCCCAGGAGAGTACCTGCATGTAAAAACCTACCACATTGTACACGCAGAATTTGATTGGCACCATGAGAATGAGTCTGACAAATGGCTTTCCTTAGTGCTTCTTTAATGTTTCAGCACTTGGTTCCGCCCCGTTATGTGTTAGTTGGTTGATTTAGCGGTTGGAGAACAGGAGCATGTATGGGAATCCACTAAAGATCATACAACAAAAGATTCCCAAAGCTGTGGAAAAGAAAAGGGAGGAAAAGAATCCCCCATTTTGGACAACTTGTGAGGCAGTCCGAGACAACGATCCAGTGCTGTGCTGATTGTCTTTTTCCTTATAGAATTCGAAGCAGCATCGGCCCGAGCTTGGCAAATCGCTAGAACTTATTGCATTCGTGATTCTATTGTTAATGCACTCGTTATAGGATTGGTGCAGAAGTCTGACTCGATTGATTCGATAAAGTCCAGAAGAAAGATTTTGTGTCTAGCTGAAGAAATTTTAAACCCACTATTCGTGGTCGGTCAGAAGATTCGTGCCGCTCCAGTGATCGCAGTGTTGTGCGTTTGACAAAGGAAGAAGCAGTAAATAACACTTATCAGGAATGACCAGAGGTCCAAATCGACTAAGGTTTAGAACAGCAGTTATGGTAACCCGAGCAGTTCTCCACGTTCGTCTGGTTACTCAAGCTTTTTGCAGACCCACCAGATCACAGCTCTTGGTCCACAGCTGCTCCTGCAACTGCCGATCGTAAGAGCTCTTTGAAGATACTCTCTTCTGGCCGTTGTACAGGTAGAGAGCGCCGAGGCCCTCCAGCTCAGAGGCAGCTGCTGCGTAAATAGCTGTGGAAGCTCCTTCAGCTGGAGTCTGTACGAGAAATCACACGGAGAGCAAGATCCTAAATGATTGTGATTTGTAATATCGTTGATATCCTTACATCATGCAGTGCATTACATTAAGCACGTTAGAAGTTTATCCGAAATAAATCCGCCTCCATATTCAAGCTATATCTAGCTGTCCAGCCACCCGTCCATCCACCAACCTACCTTTCCTCTATCCATCTACCTAACAACAAATTAAAAAATATGGGATAGTATGTTTATGGTTATTTTAGTATGTATATGATTGTTTTCTTCAGGTGTTATTTTGCCCCAATCGTCCTGCAAACACGTTTTAGTTTTAGCAACAGTATTGGGTCATGGTTGTTTTTCGTTTCGGATGTCCCCACACATTCTTTACTGGGGACAGGTGAATGCCACAGGCAGCCTCTTCTTCCACTGCCATGCCTTTGTAATGTGTCTTGTTGAAAAATGTATGGACGGCCATGTGGAATATGATGTCTTGAAGGCAGCTTACGCTGCTCTATAAGCTCAGTGTACTTTTCTGCATTAATGCTGCCATCACAGACCTTTACCAAGGGTACTGACACAACCCCATGCCATGACACACCTTGGCTTCTGGGATCAAATTTTTTTGCTAATAATAGTCTGGATGCTCCTGGATGGTGATATTTGGTCCAGCGCACACAGTGTCCATTTTGTCCAAAAAAGATCGGGAATAGTTATTTGTATGGCCACAATACGTGTTAAATATCTGATGGTCCATCCTAGAAGCCGCAGGGCCTGGAAAATCAACACCACTTCTGGACACGAGGCTTCGTTTTTGCAGTAAAGTTTTAAGTTAGATTTCTAAATGCATCGTATTGTATGGATATCGCAATCCCTGCTATCTTCATTTAACAGTGAAGTAGCTTCCATTAAAAGAAGAGTTAAACAAAAATATTTTCGTATGCTGCAAGGAAAAAAGGTCCAAATCGGAATCAGTAGATCACATTTGATTCAAATCTGAGTCGAAGAAGAACATTTAAAACATTAAAAAGAAAAAAAAAATTAACAAATAGTTTGTGCACGTTTGCAGATGTTCCACTAGTGTTTTCTGTAAGGGCTCTGAACTTATTGACATTGACAAATATGCCATAGTTACATTTCTGCTGGTTTAGTTTCAATTTGCTCACAAAAATCAGCCAGGATTTCTCATTGTGAACATTTTGCCGCATTGGAAGATGAAAAAAGTTTTGTCGCGTGACATTTAGCATTAGCAGTAAGCATTACACTGAGGACAAAAGGAATGTTTTCATTTTAATGCAGATCTAGCAGGTTAAATACCTTCCTTTCCATTCCAGACTTTTTTGATTGACAGGCAGGTGGCCAGTCGGTTTCTGACCCCAGACAGATCAATTAAGGAAGCGGTTCAGTGGTGCGGATCACTTGTGCACGCTTCACTCGCCCGATGCAGTCCTAAGGCTGGACTACTGTGCCTGTGCTATTTCCTCCCCACTCCTTTCCATTTCCACATTTGAGGGAATTTGGATTAAAGTTAGTGAGACTTTACACACGCTTTTGTGCGGCTAGGTGGAATCAATATTCTGCACTGAGAGAAAGCCTCCCATGAGACTGTGCTGACTGTTGCCTTCAAACAACTAGCTGCCAGAAATGGAAATGTTGCTTAACGCAATACTGCAGAAAACCCCAAAGTCTACTGTTTTAGCAGATTCCCTTATTCAGAGTGACTTGCAAATGAGCTGAGCCATCCAACAGTGGCAGCTTGATGAACCCGGCTTTAAACTCTCGTATCTATTATTCATTACTAATCATTGATTGGGTTTTCAAAAAATATCAATGGATAAAATTTGTCACGGATTTTCGCTGTTTTGCGGAACATGCACATGCGTAGTACGTGTGGTATAGTTATCGTATACATGAGCACGTATCTTCTTCATTGGTGAGTACCCATATCAAATTTTTCAAACTACGTATGCAGATTTAAGAGTTTACTGTAATTTTTCGTGTAACATTATTGAATTACTCTAGGTATGTACGTACGTAGGTTTAGGCCGTTACTGTTAGGATCGGTTACTGTCACACCCACGCTCTGCTCGACGGACCAATACCCGCGCACACTCACCGTCACCTTCTTATTAATTCCACACACCTGAATCTCATTCACTCCCCTCATTACACACCGTATATATTCACTCCTCTCTCACACACCACTATGTCTCTTGTTTTTTTTCCCTGAGTTCTAAGCGCCACTGTTTTTCGATTATCGCTGTACTTCCCGTTGCCGACCCATTTTCCGCCTCTCGTTTTTCGCTTCTCGCCGAACCCTTTTTTGATCCTGTCTGCCGAGTTTTACTGGTATTCCGACCCTGGACTGTCCGTGATTTTGATTTCTGCCTGTCGATTTTAAATATTAAAGCCTGTCTTCCGGAAAGCCACGTTTGCCTCTGCCATTTTTTACGCTGCGTTACAGTTATTAAGGGAATGGGAAAGGTATGTAGTATAAAAGTGTGGAAAAGGGTTTTTAAAGATTTAAAATAGCGTATACGTAACCCCCGCGATAAACGAGGGAACACTACTAGAGTTACTAGCAATTAGTCAAGTCAAGTCATATTTATGTATATAGCACTTTTTTTCACAATGGAGCGTTTTCTCAGTGCTATACAACATTATGTTAAAAGGTCAATCCCAAATTTAGCAAGCCTAGTGCAACAGTGCAAAAGAAAATATCCCCCCCAAAAAGTTGTAAGGATGAACCTTGGGAGGACCAAGACTCAAAAAGACCCATCCTCCTTGGGGTGGAGGAGTAATTAGTAGCTAGTAGATTCGCCTGTCATGTCGTTCACATGCATATAAATATGATGTCGGCCCACCCTTTGCAGCTATAACAAGTTCAGCTCTTCTGGGAAGGCTTTCCAATCAGTTTAGAAGTGTTTTTATTAAAATTTTGACCATTCTATCAGAAGTGCATTTGTGAGGTCACACACTGATGTTGGACAAGAGAACCTGTTTCACAGTTTCTGCTCCAGAGAATCCCAATGGTGTTCTATGGGTTGAGGTCAGGCCTCAAGTTCTTTATGGACTTTACTCATGTTGAAACAGGAAGGGGTTCAAGCCCTACTGAAAAACAAAACCACACCATTAACCATGCCCCCCCCCCAATCCACTATTTTACACTTGGCACAATGAAGCCAGTCAAGGTAACTCTTGGTAACCACCAAACCCAGACTAGTCCATGAGATTGCTAAAAGAGAAGCATGATTCAGCACTCAAATAAGTAGACAGCAGACATGTCTCAACTGCTCTAGAGTCCAGTAGCGGCATGTTGTACACTAAGGTTTGGACGGAGCTGCTCAGCCATGGAATTTTATTCCATGAGGTTCTCTACAACCAGTTCTTGAGCTAATTTGAAGGCCACGTCAAGTTTGGAGGTCTGTAGCAATTGACTCCGCAGTAAGTTGGTGACCACTGCACACTATGCTCCTCAGCATCCGCTGACCTCACTCTGTCATTTTACGCAGACTTTATCTTTGTGGGTGAGTTGCTGTTGTTCCCAATCACCACTTTGTTATAATACCACTGACAGTTGACTGTGGAATATTTAGTATCAAGGATATGCTGCATCTGGACATGTTGGACAGGTGACATCCTATCACTATAAAACGCTGGAATTCACTGAGCTCCTGAGAGCGACCCATTCTTTCACAAACGTTTGCAGAAGCAGTCTGCATCCCTAAGTGCTGATTTTATACACCGGTACGCATGAAAGTGATTTGTGATTAGAATACCTGAATTTAATTTTTTGGATGGATGAGTGAATATTTGCGTCTCAATCCAGCTTTACAATATTATATTATCTTAAAAGGCCGATCCCAAATTGAGCAAGCCTAGGGCAACAGTGGCAAGGAAAACGTCCCTTAAAAAGGGACCCATCCTTCTTGGGTGGCCTAGATGTTAATTGAAATAATTAAGTTATAGTAATAGTACAATTAAGTAAATTATACAATTTAAATTAATAATACAATTGAAATAAATAACTTTTTAACAGATTAAATTGATATTTAATTTAATTTATTCTAGAAAATCTTGCACAACACAACACATTTCTCATTAGTACTACAGAGCATCAATCACTGACCAATTCCAAATAAGTAGATTCGTATAGAGTAGAGTATATTAGTATAGAGTATATTAGTAACTGTATACTTTGGAAGGACTAGGGCGCACAATACATTACCCATCAGGACCTCCTCAAAGGGGTACTCCCACCAATATGTAATAGCAGTCGAACCAATTACTGAATGCCATCAGTAAATGAATTCGAGATTCAATAGGCTGATACTACCCAGAAATATCCTGGCTGCATATTGACTTGAAGGACTTGAAGTATTTTACACGCATCAGATCCCCTGAGCAGCAGTAACAATGATTTACTTACCCAAAGAAACCATCCGTCATGGATGCTGCTGCATGGCATAAAGCCCCACACAAACAACTGTGGGAATGTGGTAGCTTACCAGCTAAGGTACTGGACTATGGACCCGAAGGTCCATGGTTCGAATCCAATCTCTCCCAACCTGGCCCTGTTGGACCCCACAACTGCTTGAACAGTAACAGTCACTTTGGGTTCCTGCTAAATGCTTAGATGTACAACGGACATAATCTTACTGCTTGGCAGTGCTATGGTTTGATCTCACAGCTTCCTCATTAGTATTTCAAAGCTTCAACCACTGTGCTATTACTCCTTCCTAACGAGTCTTTAGCCTTGAGCAGCTACACTTTTGCAGGATATCCCGGCCACTACAACTGGTAGAATATCACATGACATGAGCAGCAGCAGCTGAAGGGCTCAGGGGGGCCCAGCACGGCAGCTTGGAGAAACTGGTATTGAAGACCTTTCAGATTCGGAGTCAAACCCAAAACCAAGACACATCGAGTCTGAATCAAGACCAATGTTTTTAGTAGTCGAATCAAAGTCAAGACCTGGAAAAGCTGAAATTTGCGATCCACTTGACATTCATTATATACAACAGAACTATGAGTAAAAAATATTTCAGCATGGATTGTGTAAAATATAACATTATATATCACCTAAAAGTATTAGTATTTATGACTGTATTGCATTCTTAATCAAACTAAGCTATAACTATTGGAAGCAGATCGTGGTGATGATGGTGTTTCTCTCCTTTCAAACTTAATCAAAAGTCAGCACACAAAGTCAACTGGATATACCAACAACACCCATTCTATCCGTTTTTATTATCAAATGTGAAAACAAAATATTAATTCCAAAGTGGGTGAAGAGTGAGTGAAAATGAACACTTGGAATCAGACTGTTTAAAAATAAATCTGAATGTGAACAGCAGTGACTTGGTTTTCCCTGTTAGCCCATTGAGTGCAGATTTTATTTAGGCATGCATAGTTTTATGCAGTTTGAATAGATTGTTGATGTTCATTAACAAGTTCGGTTTATAACTTGTTATCTCAGACAGACACACTGATCTTAGCCATTAACCCACTATTCCTTAATAGATAGATGTGACCTACAGATGATATAACCTTTCATTCCATTCTGTTTGCTTTTTACAATAGACATTGTCACAAAGCAGCTTTACACTGTTACATAAACAGTGGTGACAGTGGCAAAGAAAAACTTCCTAAGATTAAGAGGAACCTCGAAGGGAACCAGACTCAGAAGGGAAACCCATCCTCATTTGGGTAATAAACATAATTAGCATTATATATTAAAACATTGAAACGTATACGATGTAACCAGGTCAATGCCTTTCTTAAAAGTCCCTAATAGTGGCTGCTCGGTGGAGCTGGGATTTGGGTTTGGAGTCCAGAGCCAATTCATGCAAACGGACTCAACGCTCATAGTTTGACCAGTCGAGGGATAATGGCTCAAGAGACCAGGCAGTAGCTGGGAATTATATTTATAAGCTTCTGATTAATAATACGGAGTTTTTTACCACCGCTTCTTGGTTGAAATGAGAAAACGTTAAGGACAACTTGCACCCTGTGCTGCCGGTTAGGCCCCACCTTCCTGTGACCCGAAGTGGATTACGCAGGTGTGAAAATGAATGAATGTCTGTACCATGGTAGCGAGGTGTCAAATATAAAAGCCATTCCTGAAAGTCCTCAAACTCACTTGATTTACAGTCAGAACGTCGCTTGCCTATGCATGTCTAATCCTGTCTTTCTGTCTCTCTCCTCTTCTGGCATGAGAACCTGGTCAGAAACCAGACCGAGCTAAAAATAGATCGCTGGAATCACATCGATCAATTCTTGGATGCTCAACAGAAAACCAAACATGTACTATGTTTAAAATCCACAAAACCACACAACTCTCCACAGTTTGTGAAGCTCTTGTGTTTTAGCACCTGATTCAACCCCCCAGCCCCTCCCCCCCCATCCTTTTTGATGCCTTTCAGAATAATTTCCTGATGCAGGTTCACGTAATTTCTTTGTCCATCCAGTCGTGAAATGATCCACCATGCTTCCATTATTCATAGCCACGCTGTTCAGTGACTCTTTTAATCCACATACCTTCCAGTAAAAAATATCAACAGAACAGAACGTATGGCAAGATGCGTATTTGAGCCTTAAGAATAAGGGAAACAATTCGTCACAATACAATACACACTCACTGGCCACTTCATTAGGTACACCCGTTCCACCGCTCAATGCAAATTTCTAAGAATACCTAATAACATGGCAGAACCTCAGTGCGTTTAGGCTATTAAACATGGTCAAGATGACCTGCCGAAATTCAAACTGAACGGGCAAAGTGCTTTGCTCACTTGTGCTCACAAAGTGGGGAAAAAAAAGATCTTGTTTCAGTGTGTGTTGACAGTCTTGGGTGACCATACACCCTACTGAACAGTCAATGTGGGGCACTATCGTCCAGTTTTACATGCTTCTGTGCACCCTCATAAATATGCCACTTGCCACACCATAATTACGTTTGTATCGAATTTGTAAAATTGCTTTGTTTAATGATCTTGTTTAATGCAATCAGATCAAATGCTTTCTTTTTCATTGCTTCATATTCGTTGCGAAATAATCGCCTTATATTTGTGAGCAGTGTATATATACACAGTGTGTATAAAATGCGTGTGTGTGCGCGCACATACAGAGACCTAGCACACACTACAAATCAACGACAAAACAACAGTTGGCAATTTGGCCCGATGTTTTGGAAGGAGGAAAGGACATGTCCTCAGAATTTAAATATGCTTGTTCATGCTTTTTTGACATTAAATATCTAATATCTAATATAAATATCTAATAATAATATAAAATTTGAAAACACAAATAAAAAGAAAATACACTTGCTACTTTGGTTCGTTCCTAAATCAAACCATACAGTCTTGACCCGGCTCCTCTGTGCGGGGTAAGGAAAGAGGAAAGTCACCACGGCGATTCACATTATCATAACATAATATCAGCATTCATCCTGACATGAGTTTCACGGATATTAAATTTGCTCTACCACAATAAGTGTGATGTTTTGTTTGAAGGCCACTGGAGAGGACAGGAGATGACTAGTCATTCTGAAAGCTTGTTTCATGTTGGCATAATTACCCCAAGGTAACCACTGTTAGAACAAAAGGTCAGAGGATTTATGTGTAGGATGAATTAGAAAGGAACAAGTGTCACTTGCTTTGTCGGAAATACAGAGGCTGAAGGAGTCACGTACAATTAGCACCACACACACACACACACACACACACACACACACACACACACACACACACACACACACACACACACACACACA
>JAUZST010008785.1:0-13368 GCA_034779995.1 Parotocinclus haroldoi
GACGGGGACAGACAGAGAGACGGGGACAGACAGAGAGACGGGGACAGACAGAGAGACGGGGACAGACAGAGAGACGGAGACAGACAGAGAGACGGAGACAGACAGACAGACAGAGAGACGGAGACAGACAGACAGACAGACAGAGAGACGGAGACAGACAGACAGACAGAGAGACAGGGAGACGGAGACAGACAGAGAGACAGAGAGACGGAGACAGAGAGACAGACAGACAGAGCTTAATGATAGTGTTGATTATTTTCTCCTGCCCACTTCACTACCGGCAGTCTGTCCGTAAGAAAATCCAGGTCTATCTGGCGTGAGTTTTCTTAAGAAATGAACAACAACCAGTAGTAAGTGAATCTTGTGTGTTTGGGGATATTGCTTTGTAAACACTGATATAAGCGGAGCAGACACAGCAGCGCTTGCTGGATTTTTTTTTTTTTTTTTTTTTAAATACACATCAGTTTCATTTCTGGACGGAGAGCAGTAAACCAACCAAAAATATCCAGCCAACCGTTAACCGAAAAAGTCAGTGTACAGAACTATCCCAGTTTGAAATAAATTACAGTGGAATTTGGAATTAAAATTCATATGCCTGTCAGAGAGGGGTGTCTCAAAAAAAATCTTATTTGCAAAAAAGTCACTGCATAAAAAGTTTGGGAACGAAACAGGTTTTTAAGTTTGTTCTCTGTCAGTTAAATGCGGCATCAGTAAATTATCTGCCTCATTTTGTGGTAAGCAAGCCTCAGTCCCCTAGTTTTTGACAGTGAATTAAATGTGAAGTCGCTAGTAAGCTGTGTGTTTGAGAATAGCACAAATTTTTGGTTTTCACAAAGTTTGCTGCATCAGGGTTTTTATGTGGCCAATTTTTGTTAACTCTAAATTGATTTAAAAAGAGATTTCAGACGAATTGCAATAAACTGCAAATCCCTGCCATGGAAATTATTCTAAAAACATTTGGCCACAATTGTACTGTCTGCTGATATTAATAAAATGCTTCTCATGCTTATTACTATTGCCTAATTTTGTTCGTTCTATTGTTTAGTCTTCAATAGGAGGAAGTATCTCATATCAAACAACTATGGGTATCTGGCACATTGGCAGGCAAGGCTGCTTCATAGGCCATTTCCCGAGAAACAGCTTGAGCAAAGTCTTTTTGTCTAGTCCAAAACCTGTCTGAGAGAGTGGGGCCAGCTAAGATCTAATCGTTGTAAAAAGATAAGGAACACACTCTTACAAGATATGTTATGACAGCCTGGTGCACGAAGCCACATCTAAAGGTGTAGGCAAGAGCTGTGCTACAAGAAAACTCTTCTTTTTTGATAGCCTGCTAGTTGATGCAACAAAACTCGTGCCTGACCGGAATTAGTTTGCATAAATCTACACTGCCATAGAGTCAAATAACTCTAATGCAGATTTATTTATAAATACCCAGAAGAGTGACAGAATAAACTAAAACCGAACAACAGATGGCCCAAGAAGGCAGACTTGGTGAAAAAGGCAATATTACGCAATTTAAACACCCACCAGAGAAAAGCGGGTCATGCTAACTTACAGATCATTAGGAAAACCACCTCCTGTGCAGCACATCAAAAGTGAGTAGCTGTACACGAATAACATTGTAAACACATATGTAAGGTCTTAATGGGAATACCTATTAACAGCTAGGTCAGAACAGCCTAGCACCAAGTCTGTCAGCTCGGCAAAATGTCTTCAAGTGAATTATAGAGGCATGTCTAGCAGCAACGATCTCTCACCAAGGGGTACACTACACAAAAGTAGCCTCTGAGAGCTCTGTTATGGACAGCAGGTGGAGCACTTTCACTGACCCAAGAGCGTCTAATCAGATCGCACCTGTGCTCAGTTTTTCAACAATCCAACGTTTCTATGCGTTATCGGCGCTTTATTTTTTCTAGCGAGTGTATTTGATCTATGACAGCTGTTTTGGATGTACTATTTGTGTGTCCACAAACTTTTTTGCTATATAGCGTATGGGCTTCAGTGTACTTTTTAGAATTTTTTAAAAGAAAAGATTAAATGAATAGAAAAGAATCGGCATGGTTATAAGAACTATGAATGTCGCGAACAACAGCTCATTGTGTCAAAAGCTGGCAGTTCACCTATCCTTGAAATAGATGAGGAAAAATGCCCAAATGATAAATAAGTACAGCGTCACGTTATTATAACCACAGCCCGCTGTGATCTAATTGGTCGCCTCAGAGAACCCATATTGTATAATGCTTCCCTCAGAGGAAACTTCTATAATCAAAACTCCAACCTGCATACTCTATATGGTAGGCATGTTTAATAAATTGGCCGTTGAGTGCAATATATGTAAGTCACATGAATTATTCAAACTAAATTTCAACCAATGCTTTATATGCACATGAAATGCAGAGACTTTCTTAAAGCAAAGTGCTGGCCATTAATTAATGGCAATATCAGACTGTCCTTCTTGGGAACATGCAGCTTAGATCCACATAGGAGACTTTTCCTTAAAAAAAAAAAAAAAAAAAAAAAAAGTGATCACTGACATTGTCTGATAATTGTTTTTGTAAAAGGAACTGGGATACTGTCTAGTATGTTACTTCAGGCTCCTCCGTTTCTTTGTAGAGGCGGTACAATACATTAAAATATTAAGACGTTTTTCTTTTTTAATCTTCTTTGTCTATACTTGGTTTACCTAACTTGGTTTATGTTTATAAATGGTCTATCATTATCTAAAGTGTAAACCTGGTGCAGAGTCTACCTGGACCAGACATTGATAAAGGTGTTTTCTCAAGTGCATAAAAGACGAACTGGTGTTTAAAGTTAAAACGTGCCATCTGAAACTTGTCCAAGTCAAATTTATTTATATAACAGTTTTTACAACGGTGTGTTGTCTCTGAGAAGCTTTACAATATTACATTATCCTAAAAGGCCAATCCCGAATTGAGCAAGCCTAGGGTGACAGTGGAAAGGAAAAACTCCCTGAATAAAGAAGGAAGAAACATTTGGACCAAGACTAAATGATTAAGGGAGTTACTGCACTCTGGCAGGACCCAGGTATGATGGGACAGGTCAATTAAACTTGCCTATTGATTTTATTGGCATATACTATTGGTATTGGTAATGACTGTGACATCCATGTTTTTTTTTTATTTTTATTTTGTCTCTGTGCCAGCTTTGTACACCGTAATCTCTTGCTCTGTCACATCAGTGCATTTCAATGGTATTAATATATTTGTTATTTTTTAATAGTTTAAATATATATTTAATAAAATTTAAGCATGCAATAATACATAAGCCACAGTAAGCAAGCACAGTAAGCAGTCCTGTGACAGGTTTCGTTAAAGACTGACTATCTCCTTCCTTCTAAAGCTTACAATAAAAGCAGTTACTGAAAATAAAAGTTTTACTTGGTGTTTACATGCACTTTTTCATACTGAAACTTCAACTAGTTTTGACCTTTTTTTTACTTTTTCGAGGCATTATTGCTAAATCTAATTACAAGGCTAATTTCTCCGGAATGCTTAGCTTTGATGTAATTGATCCAGTGACATTTAAAAAAAAGTCAACTGGATTCTTTGAAACACTGTTGACTTACTGCCCACTTTATTAGATACATTGACCTTTAGATACATGTAGATGTAAAGTCACACACAGTAGGCATTAATAATATTTTAAGCCTTTAAAAATAGTCACCGGATGAGCTACAGGATGGATATACAGGGTACTGGTGGCTGGACGTGTTGGTAGGTGGACTATTTTCAGTCCAATGCAACCTGATCCACTTACACCAGCTGAATTCAAAACGCACTAATACGCCACTAAACACTGTGCTCACTTACTGCCTACTCTATTAAACACACATACCTTGCCGGTGTAGTATTATCTATTAATATTTCTATAAGGAAACTCCTGTGTCTGATACACTTGGAACAACGCAAAACACATACTAGCACATCACCACCATGTCCGCGTCAGTACAGGTCTAAGAATTATCTTTAAGCCAAATAGTACTAGGAATTTCAAGTGTTATATATGCACCTGTATAGGCCCTAGATGTCACAGTTAAAAAAAAGAACATCTGCTAATTTTTCAGTACAGTACAGAATGTTTAGAAATTAAGTCAGCATTGCAGCGGGTGGAGACGGGCAATCAAAGAAATGATACAGCCATACAACATTTTCAAAATGCTTTTAATGATCCATAAATGGGGCAGGCATCTTCCGTTCTCTGTGTCCCTGTACATTTAGGTTTACAAAACTGGCAATATACTAGGAAAAAATAAAGCTTGAACTACCAGCCGGACGAGTAGATGATGGTTTGGCGACATAGTTGAAAGGCTAGCCTGTTTATGTGCCAAGGTTTACCTTTCTAATTAAAACACTCACTGGGAAGCCGTTTAAAACAACTCTGGTCATAGGTGACTCTATTTTGTGACACATGAATTAACTATCCCTTTAGGAACACCAGCTGCTCAAGTTACATGTAATCTGGAAGCCAGAGTGCCAGACATAATAGGGAGTCTTGGTGAGCTCCTTAGTCATACATTTTCTAGGATAGTTGTTTTTATAGAGGCTAACAATAGAGAGAGTCAACATTTTTTTAATAAAAAAAATTTCAATTTCTGAATACACCAGGCTGCTAAGGGTATTCTGGCCCTTTAGGATGTGGCAGTGTCCACTCTGATGTTCTTTTATACTCCGTTTGGATCATTATCCCCCCTCCTGTGCCTTCACCACTTAAAGCATGAATATGTGATGTTTTCTTCAGGCCAAGAGCGTGTCCATCAGGTGACAGTTACCTAAAACTCTTATCCCTCTGTTCCAAAAGTTGCCCCTTTTCATTATTCCATTATTTAGTCTTTCCCAGTGCCTATGTGTTTGAATTTATTCTTTAAATTATACTAGAGAATATCACTGGATTTCAGGGTGTTGAGAATCCAATCTTCAGATGTTGGATCATGTAACAAGACAATGACTCCAAAGTGGTTTCCCCATGCTACATTACAATTGTGTGTTCTGTAATAGCCCTTGTGAACCTTAGTTCAGCTGAGATGACCTGGAGGGCTGTTATGCAAGAAATATTCTAAAATTCCTCCTCCACCTTTTGTGTTAGGTCAACAGCTAGAAAAAAAAATATTTCTGCCAGAGGAGGTTCTACCAGCTATTACATAAGTTACGATCGCTGGTGTTTAAATAAGGCATTAAAAGTACAACCCAAATCAGTTTACTTTGGGTTTTATTTAATTGCGTAAGGTCTGAATGCAAGACCTCGTGTTTTTTTTTTCTGGTCAACTTCATGTAATTTGTTAATATACGTGATTCTGCATTTCAGGCCTGCAACACAATCCAAAAGAAAGTTGGGATTGGGCAAAATTAGGGCTGATAACGAGGTACATAAAAAGTAAACAATGGCATGATGAAGAGATGATGTTAAAAGCAATGATTCAATGAAAAACAGAATCCACAAAAGTGTTTGAAGAGCAAATGCAGTCAAAGAAGTGTCAACAAATGCATGTGAAAACTTTTGAAATGTCTGTTGGAAAGGACTTGCATATTGTTCACATAACTGTGCATAATATCAAAAAGACAGGATCTGCCCTGGTATTGCTCTGGGACTTGTTGCTGATAGCAGTCTGCATTTGTAAATGTAAGTCTGTATTATAGTACTTAAAATTGGTTAAAAAAAACCCTAGTTGCATTATATTGTTCACTTAAAAGGGGAAAATATGCAAATCCCTTCCAATCTATATTTGAGGTAAATTGTTTTTAAACCAATCATTTCCTTACACATTTGTTGACAAAACGTACAACCGCTGAGCATTTTGGTCATCAAAGGCTAAGACTTCATCGATGCTGCTTTAGTATCAAACCATGATTATAGTCACCTCTTGAAATCACCCGCGTGAAATTTTGTTTTTTAATTTATTGCTAGCTATAAATTGCCCCATCCCAACTGTTTTGGAATGTGTTGCAGGACTGAAATGCAGCAATGGCTTTTTATTAACAAATGAAATGAAGTTGACCAGACAAAACATTGACATATCTCAGGTTCATACTGACTGCAAGTATATGAAATATACTATATGCATTCTGATTTGGGGGTGCATGTGCTAGGAAACTATTTGCTGTGAACATGTCTATCTATCCACTTATTGCGTCGCTGAACATGTCGTGTTTCCTCAGGCCAAGAAGTGTGTCCGTACGAAGTTTCCTCTTTTCATTATTTCATTATCGTGATCTTTCCCAGAGTCTGAGCTTTTGAGTTTATCAATTACAATCTGACAGTCTTTTATTTTATATAAGGTTTTAATCTATTTTACTGAAGACAGCCTCGGAAATGTATAAGGCCTTTATTAATAATATAATTAAGGGGTGTTTCTTAACCCTTTTATATGTAAATATGGTAGTTTGGATCGAGTTCCATTCTCAGACATGACATATCTCAAACCAGTTTGAGTATGACGGACACGCAAGAACTTGGCAAACCCAGGGTGACAGCAGCAGCAGCGCTGTATTTATTTATTTATTATTAATCTGTACTGTAGGCGGTGTTAACACCAGTAATTATTCACAAACACAAACGGAACACCACTGGATCTATGAGAATGCATCATTTTAGCGTGTAATATGTATACACTTTTATTAAATTACTCAAGGTCTCCGTCCTTCTTTTATATTTATAGTGTCTTCGGCCAGAAATGTTGGGATGAGAGATCATCAGCACCAATGCTCAGATAGACTGTGGCATTAAACAATGCTTAGTTGCCACTGAAGGTGTGCCTAAAGTGTGCCAAGAAAATATCTCCCACACCATTTCACCACCAGCAACCTGAACTGTCGATACGAGGCAGGATGGATCCATGCTTTCATGGTGTCCACGCCACATTCTGATTCCATTATCCAAACGTCACAGCATATATCACGAATCAGCACAAAAACACCAGACAACAATTTTTCCAGTCTTCTGTTATCTAATTTTGGTCCATGCATATTGTTGCTTCAGTTCTTAGCTGAGATGAGTGGCTCATCTGCATCAAGGTTTGATGTGTTGTGTGTTCAGAGATGGTCTTCTATATAACTTGGTTGTGATGACTGGTTATTTAAGTTTCTGTTTCCTTTCTCTCAGCTTGAACCAGTTTAGCCATTCTCCTCTGACCTCTGGAATCAATAAGGCATTTTTTTACCCAGAGTATGGCCCACTGCTCACTGAATAGTTTCTCTTTTTGAACCATTCTCTGTAAACCCTGTAGGTTTGCATGTGTGAAAATCTCAGTAGAACAGCAGTTCAAACTACTCTAACCAGCCCTTTAAGCACCAACATTTATGGCACCACCACCACATTAAAATGAACTTCAATCAACTTTCTCCTCCGTTCTGTTACTTAATTTGAAGTAGGCCATCTATTTATGCCTAAATACATGGATTTTCCATGCATACAAGACGACTAAAAAGAAATAAGAGAACTTCACTTGGATGCCTTTATTTTTCCCCATGCACAGCAAAGAGGATGGCAGAAGTCGTCATGTAGACCGGTGCTATGATATACGTGTCATCCTCAAGTATTCATATGGTTTTAAATTGTTCCTTGTGAATAGAAAGGGAACAATAACAGAAAGGTTATAAGTAACTGTCAAATTATAACTGTGTATAAACGTGTGTGCGCCCATGTTTATATTAAACAAAATGCTCCCTAAAGGATAGAAAGATCTGATGCCCTGGACATTGAGGGGAACTTTTGCTGGTCCCCATGAGGTTGTCTGCTTCCTTCCTGCAACTTTATTAAAAAAAAAGTACATTTGGTCAAAGTCAAAAACAATTTGCTTTATGTAACCGGGGTTAGCTGTGGGCTTAGCATGAAGTAGCTACAATAAGCAATATGCCAGTCCCCACGAAGATAGTGAGACATGGCGTGTGGGGGTCAGTGTGTGTGAGTTTGTGTGTGCTTTCATCTGCCAACAGATATATGTCCTCCAGCCTGTCTTTCTCCATCACTTTCCCATTTTCTCTGTATCTGCCTCTATCTTTTTCTCTGCCTCTGGAGGACAAAGCAGGCTATGCATCTGTGGTCAATTATAAAATCTGACTCGTGTGTCTAGCATCATAGTTCCTGCAGGATCAGGACCTGTCCCATGTAGTTACAAGCTACATTTATCAGCAAGCCGACCTATCAGGTTAGATATTTCAGTCGAAATCCTGACAAAACATTGAAGGGGCACAGCAACGTTAGCTAATTTGAACACTTTTAAGGTATATGGGCACACCCTAGAGTGTCTACAGCGTCTCACACACACACACATATATATATATATATATAATTTTTAATTTATTTTTATGTTATATGTTTATTATAACCCCAAACAAGGGGAAAAAAGTTGGTAAAATGCAGTTTGTTTATTATATTTACTTGATAAAATTTCACGAGTTTTGTCTGGCCAACTTGTTAATAAACATCCATTCCCGCATTTAAGGCCTGCAGAGAATTCCAAAAAAAGGTTGAGACAAGATCAAGTTAGGGCTAGTAACTGGTAAAATAAATAAATAATAATTTGAACGTGAAATAGGCAGTGTCAAAAGATGATTATATTCATGATTTAGTACCAAATCCAGTAAATGCTGAGTGTTTGGTTAGCAAAAAAACAAGGGGAATCTCGGGAACGAAGAGATCAGGAATTCTCAGCTGTCTTCTGAAGTGACATTGTTTGGAGACGTGAGCAGGTAAATGATCTAAAACACAGGTTCAAGGTTTGTAATGACCTCTTAAAATGTTTATTTTCAAAATGAGCATGTAATTATTATGAAATGTTATACAAGCAAGCCACGTCCTCGCCTCCTTTTTCTAGCTGGACGCTCTGAAATATTTAAATTATGGAGGGTAGGATTCTCTGAGAACTACAAGACCGTTACTATCAAGCCACGTCTCTGTCAGGAATAGAAGATAAATGCTGTAGTTTACTGTAATACAATTCATGTATCAATAATAAATGACTTTGCTTGTCTCTGCTTTTTGTAATTACCTGAAGTACTCAATCACTTCATCTTAATTAAAATTTGGAGATCATCCCCCTCCCCCCAAATACACAATCACATACACACACACACACACACACACACACACACACACACATTTTTCCCACAGCTATGCCGCTAGGTATTAGTGATGAGTACAGTGTTCTGAACAGCAGTACGGTTTTCAGCATGTCAGATCTGAGCTGTGTTTTCTGTATAAAATTAATAGCAGTGCCCTGTGATGTTCTGCCTGCACAGCATCTGCAGGTGGTCAGTCCTAGCCTCCAATGATTCAGCTTTGTATGAGTGTGTTATGCCATGAACCAAATTAGTAGAAATCATTTGGTTTCCAGTGATTGGCATGAATTTAAACAGCTTAAATGCTGAAATTGTCTAGAAATGCAGAGTTGAGCCAGGTGTTTAAAGACAGCAGTCTGCTAAAATGTCCAGTCTCCAGATGTGCTTTCCTGAAATGAACACCTGGGCAGTGAAAGGTCCAGAATATCCATCATGCAATTAAATCCATGCTTCACTATTTCCACTGTGTGGAAACATGGGTAGACCATCACAGGCAATAACATAGAGAACGCAGAGTTTTTTAAAAGTTGCCCCTTAGTCTTCAAATATTAAACATCAATGTACAGTGGGTACGGAAAGTGTTCAGACCCCTTTTATATTTTTCATTGCAGTCATTTGCTAAAATGGCAAGAAATATCTCATTAACGTACACTCAGCATCCCATCTGGCTGAAAAAAAGACGTAGACGTTTTTGTAAATGTATTAAAAAAGAAAAACTGAAATGTGGGAAGAACAGCCTAGAAAGAGGACCGGGACACTAAACATTGTATGCTAGGTGCATGCATGCATGTATGCTACGTTAGTTTTCTTACCTGCATATATTTTGTGTCTTTTAGCTGTGCAGTCTAATGGCTTAGCACTGAAGAATTGAACAGAACAACTGAAATTAAAGTAGAATAATGATGTCGTAACAAACAATTTGAGGCTAATTATAGGCAATTATAGGCTGCTAAAACAATCACAAATAATCTTCCGCTTAATCCACACAGAGTCACGGGTCAGCCAGTGCCCACTCGGCAACTCTGGTCAGGAACAACCCTAGACGGGGTGCCAATCCATTGTGAGGCACACAGACACACACTAAGGGCTACTTTAGATACACCAATTAACCTAACATGCACGTCTTGGGACTGTGGGAGGAAACAGGAGTAACCAGAGTAAACCCACACAGACACAAGGAGGACATACAGACCCCACACAGAAAGGACCCAGGCCGCTCCACCCTGGGATTGAACCCAGGACCTTCCTGCTGTGAGACAGCAGAGCTACCCACCGAGCCTAATTTATAAGATTAGGTTCAATATGCAAAAGCAAAATAAAATACTTAAAATAGAGAATATATAAAAAAGAGAGAAAAAAATTTATCTGGCAATTTAGTACCAATTGCATATCTATTTAAAAATACATGGTCCAATAAGGCTCTAAATACTTCCCATGTTCAATTTTGCCTCTGATAACAAAGGCCTATTTAAGTTTGATAAAATATCAGTTTCGGTGAAATTGAATGGGCAAATCTCCCTGAAGGTAAAGATGCCAAAGCCAATATATTCAGTTTGCCAGTGAAAGCATGAGTGGGAACACTAAGTTCTGGAGTTATCAGCATAATAAGAGATTCTATTTCATTTCATCCCTCCAAGCTACAATGGGAAAAGTTTTACTTGAGATTGTTCAGTGCTTTTTTCATTTTTGGTCTTCCTGTACAGTCTCTAAATCATTGCTTTAATTTCCTGGCTTGTATTCATGTGCAGCACTAAAAACACCAGCTCTCTCAATCATGGGGCGCAAGCAATACACTGCAGACCAAAACATTAAACCTTACCTCAGTGTCCTCTAATTCCTCTGCTTTACCAGAGACAATGACAATTGCCATTTGAAAATGTGATGGCTAATAAGTATAGACCATAGAGGACAAAAGGTAAGCTACAAACAGTCAGTTGTTATATAAATGTACCAATATTAATACTATTACAGAACACCTGTATTTAGACAGGCAGCACTGTGGCTCGGTGGGTAGCTCCTTAGTATGTGACTGTTTCATGACTGTGTGTGTGTGCATACGATTGATTGACGCCCGTTCTAGGGTTGTTCCCGCCCTTGTGCCCAGAATTGCCAGGTGGGCACCGGCTGGCCTGCGACTCCGTGTGGATTAAGTGGAAGATAATGGATGGATGGCTGGATGGATTTAGTCAGGCAAAATAAATAAATGCGATTTGTAACCTTTTATTGTCTTTTAAGGGGGAGTAATGATCACAGTTTTGTCTAAAGTTTATGTCAGTCAGTATAAGATGAAAAAAACCTCAATCACCACATGCTGGGTTTGCTTTGATAACCAAGGTCTAAAGAGTTATAATGAAATACACTCATTGATGAAAAAAGGAAGCACCTGGATAAAAGGTTGGATTATTGAAAAGCATGTCATGCAGATCTGTAAATGATTATAGGTGTGATCTGATTAAACACTGGATCTTGCCACAAGAGAGCGAAAAAGGGATTGCCCCAGTGCTATATAAAAATGCTCTCAGAGGCTTCTTTTGGGTAGCGTACCTCTTGGTGAGAGAGATCTTTGGCTGTTAGACATTCCTCTGCAACGCAAACGGGGCACATATTTGGACTCAAAGAAGCAGGATGGTTGTTTCAACAAACTGCCCTCATATAGGCCATATCTGACCTAGTTGTTAGGAGGTGTTGGGAGCCATGGTTTCATGAGGGCATGCAAACATGGTAGTCAAGCCCTGGACAGCCCAGGCTGACCACCAGTAGAGCAGATTGTCTGATCCACTAGAATGCATGAGCAACTCCCATAGCTGCCATGTATAGATGCTTAGCAGAAGAAAATGCCACTCTTGCCTTTGTTAAAGAGAAACCTGAATTACTATGGGTTGGAAACGTATCGGTTGGGTGTGATTGTGAAAGCCTCATGGTGAGCGCTTCAGTGATGCAGTGACATGGCCCTGGCTGCTGGTGTGATGATCTGAAGAGCCATCACATATGACAATGGGTCGCCCCTAGTAGTGACATGAGGGACACTCGCAGCTCAGCGGTATGAGCAGGACATGTATGTTGCCTCTCATGGCAGCGTTTCCGACTGGTATTTCTCAGCAGGATAATGGTCGCCCAAACACAGGCACTTCTCCATCATCAATTAGTCATCGCATTAATCACGGACCAACTGGGATGCCAGCTTCAGCAAACTATGAGCCTTGTGGCCCAGACCGAGTGTCTGCTACTCAAATCACACCTGTAGTCATTTACATATCTGACTAAAGGCATAACTTTTGCATCAATCCGACATTTTGGTCGCACTATTTATTTATTTATTTTTTGCCAACCACTGCACAATGGGAAATAATCACCTCTAGACCTCTCGCTAGATCTTACATTTACATTTACATTTCCAGCATTTTGCAGACTCCCTTATCCAGATCGACTTACAACTCATACAGTCTTACATTTTTTTAAGCAATTGTGAGTTAAGGGTCTTGCTCAAGGACCCAACTGTGGCAGCTTGGCAGAGGTGGGATTTGAAACCTGGACCTTCTGGTCCAGAGTCCAGTTCCTTAACCGCTAGGCTACCACAGGCCTTTTTAATTTGATTCCAACAACTTTTTGATGAGTATATTTCTTTCCAGACACACATAACAGCACAGTCTCTGGTGCAAAATGCACATTTGGTACTACCCAATAATATATGACTTTTGGAGGAGGTGATTGTATATATTTCTACTTTGACTAAGATGAACTTCCCCGTGGATCCTGAGCTTCAGTTGCTTTACAATAGTTCAAGATTTTACATCTTGGGGAGATTCTGGTAAATATAGCTATTGCAAAAAATAGTTGTTGCCTGCATATGAAGGAGTAGGATCAGCAGTTTGTTGTTTGTGTCAGGGTTTCCAGATCCACTTTTTCTAAATGTATTTGGGATTATATTTCTATAAAGGCACTTACAAATATTAATAGTTGTCCGTTGCAGGTTTCTGGGGCTTGTTTCTAAGTGTAGCTGCTTATTTGGGTTTGCTCTCTGATCCTGAATCTGCAATTCTAAGGTATTCCAAGAAGCTGATGTTGTTCAGTCTCTGAAGGTTAAAACCCAGTGGAGTATGTATTATTGTAGTAGGTTGCATAGTTTTTATTTACCTGAGACAGTTTGCTTTTTTGAGCTAGTTTCCATAGACATGATTGCTTGTTTCTCTGTGAACTGGTCTGTGTGTCTGCCTGCCTGTGTGTGTGTCTGCCTGCCTGTGTGTGTGTGTCTGCCTGCCTGTGTGTGTGTGTCTGCCTGCCTGTGTGTGTGTGT
>JAUZST010008786.1:0-13368 GCA_034779995.1 Parotocinclus haroldoi
ATATATATTATAGCTCTTGCTGTCTTGAGTTGAAATTCCATGTATCATTATAGAGAATTTGCCCATATTGGTGTTCTACTACTTGGTGGATAATGTAGATGTAGAATTAGTCCTGTTCTTCTTTGTGCTCTGATTAGCCTACATTTTTATTTAAACATGCCAGCACACGTTTGCCACATTTTAGTACATGTTCACCTGAAGGCTGCTGCTGCTGACTGCACTGGAAAATGCTGTGTACAGATTTCTCACTTGCATTTCTCTTCCTCCATAGGTGTCCTGGGTGTTGGAACAGAGGGACTCTGTGGCTGGTGGAGCTGATGATCTGACAGCAGTGCGGAATCACACAGATCAGATGCTCTGTCTGTTGGCAGAGGAGAGACCAGCAGGGGGCGACGGTGATCCACAAGGTTATAAAAGTGACTTAAAAACATCACGTTTCCTAAAAGTTTGTAATTTTTTTTTTTTAGTAAAAATATTTCCCTTTTTTGTTTAAAGCTTGTGTTGTAGAATTCACGTGGCTCCCTTTTGCATGAGATAAAATGACTAACATCAAAATATATTGCAGTTGGAAGCAGCATGGTTTGAATTTGTCCACAGCAGAAACCATGTTTTTTTTTTTTTCCCCACACATGCAAATCTTAACATATGCACATAAAATAACAGCTTATGTAAAACACAGGCCCTATGTTTTGCAATGCTTGCTATTTTAATCATTTAAAGTTTTTTTTTTTATAAAACAGCAAATATTGGATTTATTACGGCTTCTGCCGTATATATTATTATTATTATATTATTAGGCCTACTGTTTTGCTCTGCTTCTGTTGAACAGCATCACCAATGGACCCCGTATACATACTACATACGTTTCAGTGGTGCTGTGTGCATCCGTGTGGACGCACATTTTGTCAATACGTTGCCATTTTTATGGAAATCGTTTTCAAAACGATACCATGTTCATCTTCGAGTCTCATCACACGTTTATTAAAAGGCAAATCCACTGAGATGTGCAATATGTGTATATATAGTCATAGAGTAATATAGTCTGCTCGAACCATCAAACACATTCTTACCGATTCTTTCCTATATGGACAGACTTGGCTAAGATTGAATATGTCTATGACACAAACTTTTCAACACGAACACTTGAATTAACATTTTCTTAATGCTTACAAAATTCATACAATGGACTGTTTTAGATGAACTTTAACAATAACAGTTTAACGTAAAAGCTTGCTGCCATGAATATTACCACAGCCTGGACCTTCTAGACATAGACAATCGCATTACCCATCCAAACAACCGATGTGAAGGCATAATCCACCAAGTTACCACGGTAATATTTTGGAATATAGGATCACTGTTGATCACATTTTTGCTGTTTGAGATCACCTAGGACCTGTAGTTTTGGGCTGGTTCAAGATTCACTATTCCCTTATAATAACAACATTGAAATTGTACTTAAATGCGAAACAATTTCCTAAATAGGCACCTTATGATGTTTTGTATCTTTGTTCACATTGATTATGCCAAGCTGCTACATCGCAGGTTTTCCCCCAAAAGAACAGGACGTGTTTCCTGAATATACTGCAAAGATAAGATCCTCTTAACGTGTAGAGATTGTAAGTTTAATGCTCTCCTTAACTTAACGTGATGTGACTGTTTCGGGAAACTAAACCATCAGCATTAAGGGACAAGTTCAAAAGGCTGAAGGAATATTGAAATGAATTGATCAGAATGACAGAAGGAAGTGTCCAACACAGGTCATGTACTTCAGCCTAGTAGCCTAATGATTGCTAATTGTATTCCTCTTAGATGTGGGTCCGATCCTGAAGTTGGTAGTGTCTGAAAACATCCTGGAGCGGCTGGTGCAGTGGCATGTGCGCCGTGGTCTGGATCCCGACAGTCAGACGGCACTGCTCAAGCTTTTCGAGATGCTGATCGGCCAATCCCAACAGCTCTTGCTTCAGCACAGCGCAGTGCTGCAGCCGCTTCTCATCCTGCTGGGAGCCTGTGTGGATCCTCAGCTCGGCTGCCCCCCAAACCTAGAGGCCAGCCTCGTACTGCTGCTCAACCAGGTGTGTTCAAGTGTGTTCATATGCTGACATTTGTAATGCATTAAAAGAGTCCAAGGAAGGAACC
Organism: Parotocinclus haroldoi; assembly: GCA_034779995.1. Taxonomy (NCBI): domain Eukaryota; kingdom Metazoa; phylum Chordata; class Actinopteri; order Siluriformes; family Loricariidae; genus Parotocinclus; species Parotocinclus haroldoi. The sequence continues at coordinate 2,140 of JAUZST010008786.1, forward strand.
ACACTCTCAATTAAACATATCCTTACAGAAGGCCCAGTATATGGAAAAGAGAGACGGAATATTCTACAAGGAAACGGTCTGCAAAAGCTTTTTGAAACATCACCAGAGAAAATGCTAACATTTTTACATCACATTAACCTGAAACCTCTTATGTAAACTGATTAAAACGATATAAATGACCCAACCCATGCACCGACATGAAATAGCCTAAATGTGCTGAAATGGCGAAAAACGCAAACAAACAAACATGAGTTCTAACCCACTGTAGACACCAGTTCCTTTTTTTGTGCACAGATGTTCTGCTTGCCTAAAACGTCTATTTCCTCTCCATCTTATTTTGTTTCATGAGACTTTGTCCCCATATGAGGACATGTTATTGTATTTCTGCTGCTTCTTATACTTCATTCTGCTTTAATCCAGGCTATTAAGTGTGACGTCCTGTTCCTACAGATAGAAACAGATTAAACAAACCTGTTTTGTGTTTGAAAACATGAGGGGAAAAAATGAAAATGAGGGAATATTTCAAAACAAACACGAAGAGGATCCCACAAGATCCTGTCCATGCCCCGTCACTGTCAGTGTGTTTTGGAAATCTTGGCTGACTTGCTGGTCACTTGCTACTGAATCAGCATAACTGAGTTTGCATCTAATTTGTGTAAACAAACAACTTTCATGGCTTTATTTGCTTTTCCGATAATCTCGTTTAATGAAATAAAATAAAATACTTCTCTTTTAATCTCTTCATGCATTTTAAAATATCCCATGATTTTGGTAAGTAGTGTGTATACAATGCTAACCCCATATAGCTGTCAGAAATTAAACGTGCAGTCGAAATCTAGGGTCTGTTAAGGTTACTGCCCAATGTGCCCCACGTACCAAGTTATCCACTGAGGGTGTGTGTGTACCTCCAGCGGAGCTCTGAATGCTACCTTATCAGCAGTGAGACCAAGCATGCAAAACACTCTTCCCTCATCCCTTCGCTGTCTTTGCTGGGTCTCAGGAGTTGCTGTTGCAGTGGAAGTGATACACAACCCTCACCTGACCTTCCCTCCTTTAGTCACGATCAACTGTGTCTCTGCAGGGGCCTGGACTTGAACAAAGGTCTCTGTGATGATGGGCTGATGAATTGGACGGTCACGGAATTTTGACATTTACTTAAAAGTGAAACTGAATTATTCTTAATGGTAACTCAGCCAGACGATGGATTCATTTGATTTAAATTGCTCTCTGAACTAAAACGTAGGATAAGGATTGTTTAAAATGGCGTACGCTGACTGGTGGCTATTTTTGATAACGTGTTGTATTTTCTTGTAAATCGATGTGCCACTTTAGGTGTGTGTGTCCATGGCGAGGCAGCCTGCGGTGTTAGAGCTGCTGTTCAGGTGTGGGGCAGTGCAGCAGGGACCCACTAACCTGCTGATCTTCTCTCTACTGGTACCGTTTATTCATCGAGATGGAGTTCTGGGCCAACAAGCCCGTGATGCCTTACTCTTGGTCATGGCTACTTCGGCCAGCAACCATTCTGTGGCCCGATACATCACTGAGAACTCTTACTTCTGTCCGGTAAGCAAAGGAGATTTGTTTGTACATGCATGCCTGTGTTTTCTGGAGTCACGCTCTATACTGTGTACTTGGGTACATGAATTTTGTGCGTGTGTGGGTGGGGTGGGGTGGGGGGTTTAAGATTAGCACATTATTTGTTCTGTGCCATTAAAAAAAAATATATAAAATAGAAGTGGAAAACTAGCTGTTTGAGCTTGGTGTGTTTTGGTGTCGTCCAAGAATTTTTCTGTCTGGTTCGTTTTGCATTTACCTGCTCTGAGTTTGGTATAAATGGCATCAAGCTATTGTACATGAAAGTACATGTTAAATGTTCCCAGACTGGTTGATGATATGACATTGTAGATCGTAAACGTTTTAAATGTTTCCACCACCTGCCTTAACAGAGCAATTACGAGACCCGTCGCACTAAACACATTCGGTTACTTGCACGGAAAGTGCTATTGTCGCAACCAAACAAGTTTTAACTGCCACACAACCCCGGTTTCTGCCGTTACCACTGGCGTTAAATCTGACAGATTAAGTTAATAAAAGAGTAGGTAGGTCTTTAGGACACACAGTGATGTAAATAGTTGATTGATTATATGGAACTGGCTTGGACTGTACACTGCACAAACATAACTTTTATTTTTTTTTTTTTCAAAACTGGCATGGCTAGTAGAAACTCAACAAGCCTGTTCAGCGACCTCGGAAAGAATCTCCCCAAAGAGTATGGTTAAAACCAGACGGGGCATGTTGATACAGTGGTGAAAAGACAGTCGGGAAAATGAGTAACAGAAAACGAGTAAGGATATAACAAGACAAGCATATAATACCCAACAAAATGATCAAAAAGAATAATTTTAAGCTGCTTTACTGCTTACCAATGCATGAGAATGGTTCCAACACCACAATTCCTCTCATGCACACAAAATGCAGAGACGCTCATTCATCCAAAATGAACAACAAAAGTGTCCTCGCCCATTGCTAGTTGGGATGTAACTCACATTTCGATTAACTATTCGAGTTCTATGTTTTTTTTTTTTTTTTTTTATGACATTGGGGGGGGAAGCAAAACATTGGATGTTTTCCTAATATGAGTTTTAAACAAATAGAAACCTTTGCTGCACTGCAATTAAAAGAAATAACTAGAGGCATACATTTGTAAATATCTAAATCAAAATGAAATGCTCTATTGTAGCTTCATCATATATGAAATAGAAAAGGAAAAAATAATCCTGTAGTGTCTGTAAAATAACAATTCCAAAATGTGTGCTTTTCTTGTGTAAAAATGAAACCAGAAAGAATCATTAATCTGCTTGTGATGAAAGTTTTAAATGAGTGAGGGCGCGGGACGTTTGATTGCGCTCTCTGGTGTTCAGAAAATGCAACTGCTTTAGATGACGTACTAAGCAGAACGCGTGTGGCGCTGCCAATCTCTGTGATGTATGTAGTGACATTTGTGGCTTCTTAGCGGGCTGATCATTCCCGGAGGTTTGATTTTCTACCCTTATTGCCTCAGGTATTAGCGACGGGACTGAGTGCACTCTACTCATCTCTGCCTCGCAAGATTGAGGTGCGCGGCGACGACTGGCATGCCCTGCGGAGGGAAGACTGGATGGGTGTGTCTTCTCTGGTGCTCTTCATGAACAGTCTGGAGTTTTGTAACGCTGTGGTGCAGGTGGCACACCCACTGGTCCGCTGTCAGCTCCTAGACTACCTCCATAATGGCTTCTTGGTGCCAGTCATGGGCCCCGCCCTGCACAAGGTGAGACGCATGATTTATATATTGATGATTTCAAATACAGTCAGTCACTACATCAGTTTTGCTAGTTCATTCCAGAAAGCTGTTTTAGGGTGGGCCCGTTCTCTACTAGTTGGGGGCTCAGTTGCACCTGAGCTCTGACCCATAAAATGATACTAATGTTTATGACGTGGATGACCTGTATGGAATTATGGGTGCCATTTCGGAGCCGAGTACAGCATTATGAATCCATTTTCTCTCTCTGTCCCGTGTAAACAAGTCGTCTGTGGACGAGATGATAGCAAGCACGGCCTATCTGGACTTGTTTCTGCGCAGCATCACGGAAAAGTCCCTCCTCAAAACCTTCCTGCGCTTCATACTCCTGCATCGGCACGACAACGACACGATCCTCGACACACTGCTCACACGCATCAGCAGCAACTCGAGGGTGAGCCTGAAATCTGTTGCTTTTTCCAAATGGGGAGCAATTCTCTCGTGTCTAGACATCTAGATCTCAGAGCTGTTAGCTCTGGAAACGGCAATGCTTTAAGATTTGTGTGCATGTTTAGTAACTTTTTTTTTTTTTTTTTGGTTTCTATCACACCGTAGCTGTGCATGGTCTCTCTCAGTCTCTTCAAGACTTTGCTGTCCCTGAACTGTGAAGACCTCATGCTCCAGCTCGTTCTCAGGTGCGTCTCTGTGCCACACGAATGCCATTCAAACACTGCATCTGTATAAATTATGTGACGTGCTTTTGGCATTAAGCTACTCTTCTACATTTAGGTATTTGCTGCCCTGCACACACGTGATGCTGAGTCAGCGGCGCGCAGTCAGAGAGACCGATCTCTACGGGAAATCGGCCGATAAGTTCCTGTCTCTCATCCCAGAGTGCTGCCGAATCGCAGGAGCAGCTGGCAGTGAGAAAGAGGAAGAACCTGCATTCTGGGGCAAGGGTGAGCTCCTCAGTGTCACATCGTACTGCCCAGTGGGCTGTCAGTCAAAAAGTTGACCAATGATGCACCACTGAGAGTATCAGAGTATTAGGATACTCCGTATCAGGATACTGATCATGTAAAACAGATCAGATTGGGTGTTGATTGTTGCAATTCCTCTTATTGAATCCAAAATACTGAAGAAGTATGTGAATAAGAAATATGCCGTATGTTTGGGTATAAATAATATTTGTATTCCAAAATGAAAAGTAATCATTTTCATGTTAAGGTTTTCTTCCAATTTAAACATACTGTAAATCCAAAGCTAAAAGTGGTTTAATGTACTGACACACTTTATTTCTTCGTATCCTTGGCACCAAATCGTCTTTAAAGTGTGGTCAAAAGGAACGGCAACATTACAAAGTGTTAAATGCTTTCTAGTCCCACCTTTTTTTTAAATCATTTGCAGGCCTGAAATTCAAATTAGAGTTGATCAGACGAAACGCTAAATTTCTCAGAATCATATGGTCAGACGTGAAATAAAAGCCCAAGTCAATGTAAAAAACGTTTATATTTCTTTAAACATTAAACGTAAGAAATATGTGTGGGTTTTTTTTTTTATATTATCCCAACTTTTCTCTGTTGGTGCTTATCATAAGAAATTTCTACTTCTGAAATGGCAAAAACGTGCTCCAAAAGGGAAAATCATTTCATGTTCAAGATGAAAAGTGTATGTCTGTGCGGTTTCGTTTTTTCTGGCATCCATTTAAAATGGAATAAATCATTTTAAAATCCAGATTCACAATTCAAATTAAAAAAGAAACTGATTTGCAAAAAAAGTAAAAGCTAAAACCACTAAGTGGCGCTGGCAGCAAGATTCTCTGGTGTTTCTACGTTCAGTGATCTCGTGTTTTTTGTTGGCGCTAGTCTGTTACACATTTTGCACGTCACGTGAGCTGATAATGTTTTTTTCTTGTAGTTTAAACACAACCTTTTTTTACAATGAGTTCATGTGTTAAACAGTAAACCTTCCTAATTAAGAACATAGCATAGTGTAATCTGAGTCACCTGGATATTGTAGCATTATAAGATCATGACAATTAAAATTTGAAGGTATCCGCAAGGCAGAGTAGGAAAACAGAGAGGTAAACGCGTGTAAAAGTTTCTCTTTCATGTTATGAATGTGTTAACAGTGATTCTTTCTGATCAGTAATGGTACATTCACAGTGTTTGTTTACATTTAGGCTGTTCACAGTATTATTTTAATATGGCCTATAGCAGACATTTGTCTCAAAAGTACACACTCCGAAAAGTACATGCATACACAAATAGAATTCCACTCACACAACTAACAAACACATCTTTGGTTAAAAAAAAAGAAAAAAGATAAAACACCTATGATGTTTGGACACATTTATTTATTTATTTAGTTATTTAACCGTCCCAGTGACGTCCTAGTGGGACTGCGTTCGGCCAATTTTTTTAGGAATTTCCTCAAACATGGAGTGGGTGCGATATGCACCTTCTGTTCGCACAGAGACAATACCTTAAATATTCTCTCATTTCTCATTTTGTGATGACACACGAGTTGGAAAAGTTACAATAATTTCAATCTTAGAGGATATGTAGCCAATCTACATTTACACATGAAAATGACAGATTTGGGGGGGAAGGGGGGGAAGAAACAGATTTGCATGACCACTCGACTCGACAGATCTGTCACATTCAGGTTTAAAAAAATGTATTTAAAAAATCAGATTTGAGCCACTTTAGAGTCATAATGTGAGCGTAGCCTAAACGGAAGAGTCTTTTGGCCATGTAGTGCATGTGGCTTCAGTCGGTGGACTCTCAGTGGTTTAGGTTCCGATCGACTCATTTGAAAGTCCAACACTGTGCAACACTGTCAGTTTGAGTACCTCCTGAGCTCACCGTTTCTCTGCTCACATTTATTTAAGGGCTACAGTAGTTTTATTTTTGCCACAACGTTCGCCAGTTCACCAGTACCACCCACGTGGAGTGTGAATCTTACAGCACTGTTTTGCATTATACCCATCGTATAACATCCAATCATATTGCATTTGCTTTTTCTCTTTAGTGTTGGGCAGCCCCACTTCCGAATCTCCGGTTCACCCCAAGCCCAGCACACCGTCCCGTCTGGCTCTCTTCATTCGACAGCAAAACACAGGAAACCCGTCCTTCCCTGCTGCTTCTGAAAACACTCCCTCCTCTCCCCGGGGCAGTGTTTCCACACCATCGTCCAACAGCCCCATGCATCAGTCACCTGATGCACCAGAAGCCGAGTCTGGTTACCTGGAATACCTCAGAGATGCTCGGCGAGGCATTGAGCTGTGCTCGTGGGCGTGCCGGGATTGGTCAGCACCTTACGATGGAGAAAACCCGTCCCCCAACACAGCGCCACCTCCTCCGCCACCTCCCACTTCCAACCCGTCCCTCAGCATGGTACCTGAGCACTTCTCCATGCAGCCCAGTGGACAAGTGCGGGCAGCTGTAGTGGCAGCAGCACGAGCTGAATGGAGTAGTTCGGATCGAAACAGCGGAGAGTGGGATGTAACGATCACCAAAAGCTGCATCAGCCTCACGCCTCGCAGCAAGAAGCGTAGCCTCCTGCCTAGTTCAATCCCTCTGCAGCATTCATCATTTTTACCTTCTTCACCCAACGTGGCCCAGATTGGACCAGCTGAACCCGCAGGTCCACACCCACACACAGGTTCACATCGAGCACTCTGTAATGGCACTGTACAGACAGATGAGTGTGTGGATACATCAGATGGAGGGATGGAGGTGAAGAAGGTAAAGAGGGAAGCAGGAGTCGGGGAATCGGGTCTGAACGGAAGTGTGCGCGCAGTGGCTGCCGATTCACGTCTCGCCATGCAAGGAGAGTATAATTTGGTGACGAAACCATCTCAGGTGCAATCTACTGAGCTTCCACAACCCCAGACCAGCCCAGCTAACCTGGAGTCCTCATTAGAGTGTAACTCTAGTGAGGCTCACAGATCTGCTCCGGCCCTGAGCTCAAACGAGGCTTCCATCACAACCAGCAGCCAGGCGCTTGAGTCGGTCGAAAGCTTGATCGAAGAGCTATTGGAACAGGCACCGTCTGGTGAATCTAACGGCCAGGGCATCAGCATCGAGGCATTTCACCAGGAGCTAAGGGAGTTAGAAGAAAGAGTAAAAGTCAAAAGAATGTACTCGCGTGGCTTTGAAGAGTTCATCGAGGAACCCTTATCTCATTCCCCTGGTGCTCACCAGCCGGATGAGGAGAGCTCATTGTTGGAGGTTGAGCAGGGAGCAGGAGAATCGAAACCTGACGCGCCCACCCCAACAACCTTCAGTCCAGCACGACCCCTGGGACAGCCACTAGGACAACCTTACATGGGTAACTTTTGTCGAGTTAGAAATGAAAAGAATCATTTAGTACAGGTATGCGCTGTTTAGCGATCGCTTTATGTGCAGTGAGACAGGTCATTGATTGAATACCTTAATCACATTCTAATGTAAAAGGTGCTAAAGGGCACAAGAACCAGTACAGATATGTGTAAAACGGTACATAAATCCAGCACTAGTATGAAGTCACATTTATCTATATAGCCCTATTTCCAACGGAGCGTTGTCCAAACCAGCTTTACAGTATTATGTTATTGTCTATGGCCAATTCCAAATTGAGCAAGCCCAGGGTGACAGTGGCAAGCAAAAACTCCCTTAACATCGTAAGGAAGAACCCTTAGGAGGACAAACTCCAAATGGGACCCATCCTCTTTAGGTGGCCTAGATGATAAATGTAAGAATAAAACCCATTTTATCTAATAAAACAAGTTTGTAGTAACAGTTCACATAATAGAAACTAAGTAAATAAAATTTTAATAAAAGGGTCTGTGTTCAACACAAAGCATAACATTATTATTATTATTGCAAACTAGATCAATATTAAGTACAAAAAATATGTGAGCAAAACATCAAAGTACAACCTAAATAATGTGTGGCAATAAAAATGTACATGCCTTTTCCATTTAACCAGCTGTTTACAACGACAATGCCCAAAGACAAATTGTTTTATAACGTTATTTGATGTTATTGTTAAGACATTGGTCGTTAAAATGAACAGACCGGATGGCCATTATGCAGAGCTTACCTGTAATAGCATGGGTAAGTCTGATTAAAGTTGATAATACAGCACCAGTTTTGTGGGGTGGCACGATGGCTTCCCCTGTACAATCCTGAACTCCGACTCTGCGCCTGTGTTGAGTTTGCATGTTCTCCCCGTCTCCTCGTGGGTTTACTCTGGGTTTCTTCTCACAGTCTAAAGACATGCGCTAGGTTAACTGGTTATGCTAAATTGGCCTTGTGTGTTCGTGTATGTGTGTGTGTGTGCGCGCGCACGCGGCCTTAGTTTCAGCATGACATTAGTTGGCATCATATCGGTTGGCTTTCATAATAAGCAGAAAGATCATTCCCACTCATTCTGTGTGCAGGCCCGTTCCTGACAGTGCTGTTTTCAAAGCTGGAGAACATGATGCAGAATTCTTTGTACGTCAACATTCTGCTGACGGGCATCGTGTTCCAGCTTGCCTGCTACCCTCAGCCTCTCCTCCGCTCCTTCCTTCTCAACACAAATATGGTGTTTCAGCCCAGCGTAAAGTCCCTCATACAGGTAAAGACTTAACCGAATACAAGACTGCATTTGCAGCAAGCTCTGTGAGTCACCTGACCACAAATCAACATTAAATGCTTAGTAGCTTGTAGAGAGCCCAAAGAAAATATCACCTCGGCATGTTAAATATACTGCGAAACGTCCCAGACCGGTTTAGAACAAACTGAATGCCAGGGTTTGTTTAAATATAAAAAAAAAAAACCTTTCCTCCTTTTTATATGATGTGCTAAAAGCTAAAGCACACCTACATTTAACCATGATTTATGCATTAGCAGGTGCGCATTCTTTCGGCATCGACCACACAGAGACATCACAAAAGGGAATAACAACAATGATAATAATTACTATTATTCTAAAATGTGTGATTCAGTCAGAAGAATCCCGACGATGGTATTTGAAAAAGTCCTTTTCCTCTGTATGCTCTGAAGAAACTTCGCAAGTACAGTCAGCATCTGCAGATTTAGCCATGCATGAACTGAACATAGTGTAACAACACAAACTCACACAACACATAATGTTTACCTCACACTACCAACATAAAGGCATTTTCTTGGACTGGAGTTTTCACTGTGCCGTTGAGCCGAACAGCTGTTTTCTTGACAGAGGCTGTCCAATATTACTTTTAACGTCCATAAGACACTGACTGTATCAGTTATACATATATACACTTTAATTCTAGTTTGACTAAATAATTATGTAAGAAAAGTAAATAAAATGACACCCAAAAAGCACTTCCTAATGCAGCCGGTTTTTAAAAAAGCTTGGACAAAAACGTAGAGGGAAAAAAAAAAAAAGAAAAGTGAATTACATATTTTTGACTGTTGATTTTATCGCGTATTTATCTGAGGGAAGCATTTATGCCTTTCAAATAACCATTTATGAACGACACAGCTTCTTACATTTTCTGCTTCAATCTTCACAAGTGGCACCTCAGCTGAAACGGTCTGTTTTAACGGTGTTAGTGTGTGTGAAGGGTTCTGTTTGTGGCTGTTTGCACAAGAAATAAATGTAATAAATGAAGTGTAAAATTGTGATTGACTGGGTTCAAGAAGAGAAACTAATAATTGTCGATTTTATGCCAATTCACTTTGTCAGCATGTATTTATCAACCAAACCACAGCATGTATGTAGATCAGTCCTTCACAGTGATGGCTTGTTCACCTTTATTCTAAAACAACCAGGAGTAATGCTTGACAAAGAGCTTCCATCAGTAATGCACATTTGTTCGTCAGAGACAGACAGGCTAGGTGACAGAGACACCTGTTTGAGTTTGCTGCCAAGCCACTTTTTAAGGCCCAGAAATGCCCGTACTCTCCACATCAGATTTTATTATCCATCGGGTTTCTTTTGCATTTTGTGGGATTTTTTTTTTCCTCATACCCTGGACTTTTATTTAGGGTGATTATTTGTGATTGGTGGGAGTGGATTAAGGTAATTGTGTGCTAATTGTAAATATTAATGAATGCTTGAATGAATGAATGAATTCTACGAACAAATTCCGGTTGTTTACGATTCCCGAATCTGGCACAGATTTCAGAACGCTCCATTTTCTGCTTAATTTACTCAGTTTGCGTGTCTTTTTGATCCTGAACGAGGCCCTCAGTCTCTATCCAGCAGTTGCTGTTTGAGTATTCACCTCGTATCTCATGTTCACACGTACAGACTTTTGTCATTATTTTTGTTATTATTCCCTAAACAAGCCTTTATTTTGCACTAGTTATGAGTAATCTAGAGATGATTTACCAGATGATGCGTCTGTGGTTATGATGCACTTCTGTATATTTTGGTTTCCATACGGAATCCCAGAATTAATGTTCACCTCACCCCACCATATCCCCCATCCCCTATGAAAAGCCACCTGTACGTAAATTGGGAAGTCTGCTTAGTTTTATTTAAAGTCATCAGTTAGTTCTGACTGCCAAAATTGAGAGAGTTTCTCTGGCTTTATTTTCCCTGCAATCACCATGAAATTGTTTTTAGAGTGATGTTTAGATTGCAAATAACAAGGCTTTTCTTTCTTTTGAATCTATTTTGCGTTTATTGTCTGGCTCTTTTCAGGTGCTTGGATCTGTGAAGAATCGTATTGAGGCGTTTGCTGTGGTGCACGAGGACTTTCCAGGTTTGCTGAGGAAGGCTCGCCGTTTCCTTGTGACTCGGGGCAAAGTAGACTGGACAGATTCTCCAGCAGGTGTACCCCCTCTGCGTCGCTCAGAGTCAATGGGTCAGTGAGAAGGAGGGAGGGAGTGCGTGTCTGTGCATGTCTGTGCATGTCTGTGTGTGTGTCTGTGTGTGTGTCTGTGTGTGTGTGTCTGTGTGTGTGTGTCTGTGTGTGTGTGTCTGTGTGT
>JAUZST010008787.1:0-13367 GCA_034779995.1 Parotocinclus haroldoi
TGTGTGTGTGTGTGTGTGTGTGTGTGTGTGTGTGTGTGTGTGTGTGTGTGTGTGTGTGTGTGTGTGTGTGTTTGTTCCACCATTTAAGGAGTTGTGTTGGTATTTGTACCTCCTGTTGGGGAGGTAGAAACCAATTTACAAGTAGTACTGATAGACGATGGGTACAAGTTCCGACAAATCCATTGTAATTTAAATGTATCGTAAACATATATGGTATGTATCATATTGTAGCCTACCTTAAAATGCTTAAAACACAGCCTATAGTAGGTCAAAATCATCAATGCAATGTCTGTTTTATAACAAAGTGTTGAGAACACGTTTCTGAGTAATATATTGAAAGTGAAAAACAAAATGAGTAGCCTGGATGTCGGATACTGCATATTGCATGTCTGGGGAAAATTTTCTAATTTAAAATGCATATGGTTTCTGCGACATGTATATTTATATGGGTGCTATTAAACTCCCACTGTAATGTCATATATATTAAAACGATCACCATCGTGAATAAAATATAAGTACTAACACCTGTATGCCTATATGCTTCATATTAAATGCCTCTTAACATGGAGTGTGGCTAAAATAACATAGCACTCACAGCAGGGGTGTCTGGATACTTTCGTCTATATAGTGCATGTTCATAAACTATATTGTTATTGCTCATATATCTCTTTTTACATCAGAGCTGGTTGATGTTGCTGTGTTGTAGCTGGAAGCTGCATCGATTGATTGACCAGTTTGTGCTGTGACAAATGAAGGAAGATGCAGCCAGACACCTGGAGACACCTGGCAAAGCATATTAAATACAGGCTGTGTAGATCAAATTCACACCCAAAATATCTGTCTCTCTCTTTCTCTTTCTCTCTCTCTCTCTCTCTGTCTCTCTCTTACTAGCTCTCTCTCTCGCTCTGTCTTTCTCTTTCTCTATTGCTCTCTCTCTCTCTCTCTCTCTCTCTCTCTCTCTCTCTCTCTCTCTCTCTCTCTCTCTCTCTCTCTCTCTCTCTCTCTTTGAGAAATGGCAGTTAGAAGCTAGATAACCTCCAGTTCCCTATAGAGTCAGTTACTGTGTGGAATCTGACAATGACTATATTGTAGGTAAAAAAAAGTATGTATATATATATATATATATAATAGAAGGGCTCAATTGTATAAGTAGCATTTTGCAAATAAAAACTATATAAATACTTTACTAACAAAACTGTACTTTAGTTGGTAATCTTAATTACAAAATGAATGTCAAATAAAAAAAATTAATAAAGAATGGACATAATATGAATAGTTATTAATATAAATTATAGACTACACTAGAATGTTCGTTCAAAAGGCAATGAAAATAGAAGGCAGGAAAGGTTCCTGTTCCTGGAATTGACATGGCTGAACAGATCGTGGACCTCGCTCAGGGTGCCAGTCCATCACAAGGTGCTCAGAATGGGTCCTTGATGCAATGCCAAAGGCCACTCCCCCATCCAGTCTTCCCTCCTTCAAACATGACTAATTACGCGCCTGTGTTATGACAATCCGTCCAGAAGGTACGGTCAATGCTTTGTGGCGAGCTAATGAAGTGCAAGAGGAGTACATAAAGCAATCTTTGTGGTTATTTATTTTAAGACTGCTCTGAGAATGTAAGAGAAACCTAATTTTTGACTGAAGTCAGTCGTGGCTAGACTTTCCATAAACAAGGCAGGTTCAGGTGGTAAAATGTGACTTTTCAGATTGACCTTTCAAATGATTTTTTCAGATTGTTTAGAAGAATGTATAAAATGAGCCAAACTCACTTACATGAAATGATATTAGAGATTACACTTTATTAGGTACACCTGTTCAACTGCTTATTAACGCAAACATCTAATCAGCTTAACCCTAGACCCTAGAAGCATTTTGGCATGCAGATACGGTCAAGATGGCCTGCTGAAGTTCAACTGAGCATTAGAATGGGGGAAGAAAGGTGATTTAAGTGACTTAGAACATGGCACGGTTGTTAGTGCTAGACAGGCTGGTCTGAGTATTTCAAAAAGTGCTGATCTACTGGGATTTTCCCACACAGACATACTGTAGGGTTTACTGCCAGAGGTCAGAGAAGAGTGGCCAGACTGGTTTGAGCTGGCAAAAAGATAATAATAACTCAATATCCATTTGCTACAACTGAGATATGCAGAAGTGCATCTCTGGCAGCAGCACACTACATGCAACTGAGACAACTGTTTGATTCGCCAAAAAAAAAAATGACAAAAGAAGACTGATAAAACATTGCCTGGTCTAATGAATTTTGATTTCTGCTACAACATTCGGATGGTAGGGTCAGAATTTGCCATTAGCAACATGAAAGCATTGATCCATCCTGTCTTATACCAATGGTTCAGGCTGCTGATGGTGGAGTAATAGTGCAGGGGAAATTTCTAGCCACATTCTTAGCCCTTAATACCAACTGAGCATTGTTTTAAAACCACAGCCTACCTAAGTATTGCTCCTGACCATGACCACCTCAGATCATGTCAAACTAAATGAGTTCATTATGCTCAAATGGAACAGTTCTCAATTTGGGAAGTGGTAGAAAAGGAGATTCACATTTTGGATGTACAGTCGACAAATCTGCAGCAATGATTCTGCCATGTCAATACTGACTAATATCTCTGTGGAATGCTTCCAGCACTTTGTTGTCATGCCCCCAAAGAGTTAAGGCAGTTCTGAAGTCCAACACAGTACCAGCAAGGCATACCTAATAAAGTGTCCAGTGAGTGGATGGATAGATTCACTAAAAAGCCAGAGTCTAAAGTATATGTTTTATGTATAATATAATATAGGAACACTAATCAGATTCATATTATACATATTTTAATGTAGGTTATTAACTTAAATGCATCATATTTGTATTATATGCCCCTGTGTCTGTTCGAGATCAGTGTGTTCTTGTGCACATGGTGCATCTTGTTTTGCTTTTGTTAGTGGATGTGCGAAAAGCTTACCTCTGGGTATATTTTGTAAGGGTGAGCACAGCGTGTGTGTGTGCGTGTGTGTGTGTGTGTGCTTCTAGTCTTCAGGGTCAGTGCAGGGATGTGAGGTGCCATGGCTGTGGACCCCTGCGGCTTTAGAGGCAGCTGCATGTAAGACAGGTATGTCTGCCGCAATCACCTCTGCACGCATACACACACATACTTCTGCATACATACACACTGCAGCTCCAGCAGCCTAGACTGTTGCCTGTTTATATGCGTTAGTTTGTACACACAGAGACCTGGCTTATATAAATGCACACTTGTCAGATCAATTTGTGTACCTACACGCTGTATTTGAGTTACCCTATAGGTTGTAGGTCAAGTCTTGTTTTGCTGTAGTGTTGTAGATATGACTGTGTTGTGTTTATCTACACCCCTGGGATAAACACACACACTCACTCACACACACACACACACACACACACACACTCATATCCTACCCAATACGCAAAGTCTATAACCGGAAGGTGTTAGTGTGATCCTAGCTGTCCTCTTAAAAGAAAAGTGAACAAATAGAGAAAGAAAGAGAGAGAGAAAAATCTGGGGGTAAAAGCAAGTGTGAATCTGACAGAGCAGATTGCCTGGCAACTGAATGACCATCATTTGGCGCAAGAGAAAAAGCGAGAGAGGAGAAAGGGATTGAGAGAGAGAGAATGGGAAAAAAAAAGCGTAAATCTGATGGCAGTTTTAATGTTTGGCATCCCAAGCCTTGAAAATATTATTGCATTAATTAAATTATCTATAGAGTAATAAAATAACACTCAGCTCAAAACGATATTTTCAAATAGTTAACTCTGTAAATCACAAACTCAAATCAGAAAAATAAAAATAATAAGTTTGAGTTAAAAAATGTAACTATTTGTTATATTTACAGCTAGTATATTAAATCAGATAGATGTTCAAATACAAATTTATATTCAATATATACTGCTCAAAAAAACTCAGAAAATATCCCCGAATTTTTGTGATCAGTGTATATGTTAATGCGCAATAAAAAATTATATAATGCACAACATATTTATAACATGTACCAAATGTACTAAATCGGCCAAGACGTTTGATGTTATGTTTGCTCTTTTTGTGTGCTAAGAAGCTAATAAGGACAACATGGACAAGCAGTAGAGAATAAACAAAAAAATCAAAGTATAGCTAAAATACAACAATTGAAGCAATAGTTTTCAATAACACAGCGTTTAATACAGTACTGTGCTAAACTAACTACCATTTGTAAATAATTATTACAGATCCCTCAATGAATTGCTTATTTATGTACTGACAGCCTATAATTATTATAGTTCTCTGCCGTAGTGAAGTGTCCGGCTGGTCGAACAAGCCTGGGATTGCCAAATAATTGACCAAAATAGACGGAGACATTGTTAAAATATCTATCAATTTTTTTTATTTATTTATTTTTTCAGAAGATAGGTTAACTAGCTAAAGTGTTTTTCTTTTCTTTTTGGCAAGTTTAAAAATATTAGTATTTGTTTTCAAAAATCAAACGAAGCATGTTTTACTTGGAACGGCGCCTTTAGATTACATATGTAAACAGAACAGAATTTTGTGCCATGCCTCTGAAGGAACAGTATTAAATACTTGCAGTGGAAGGTGACAGTTAACAGAGGCATATTTCGCTAATGGGATGCTCTCTTATGGCCGTTTGAGTTTATGGTTAGCTACATAATTAGCAGAAGTGGATATTAGTCATTGACACGCAGTTTTTCCTTTCTATTAAAAGGGGACTGCAGCGGAAGTGAAATAAACAAGCTGGCAGCAGAAATTAAGCTTGTTTAAATATGGCTAAGCAAGACCTCGTTTATTGCATTGATGTCATTCTCAGTGCCGAGGCCTGTATCATGTAAGTCATCTTTATTTTCCTCTTTCTAAACGAACCACATTTCTAAATACTAATTAACAAATGCTTAGTCTGGGTGCCCTTTCTATTGGGTCCCTTTGGCATAAGCGTCCGTTAATGGCAGACTGGTTTATTCAGTGCAGTGACACTTGGAACCAGAGCGAAAGGACCTGGGAATGCACACAAGTGATATTTGTGAGTTGAGATCAAAAAGCATTTACCTTTAGATGTTTTCCTGTTATGAATATTCAATGTCCTTGTTGAAATCTAATTTAGGTCTCCTTATCTCTAGGGCCTTTTAATCAGTGCCCATAGCCTGAAGGGTAGATCTGATTGACAGCCAAACTTTTGGAGAGAGAGAAAGAGAGTGAGGTGGATGGATGGATATTTTTTGTGAACTTCTGGTTGGAGCAAAGGGGAAAAAAAGCAAAGGCACGGTTCTGAATGTAAAATGATGTGTTTAGGTATTCGCAACATAAGTACTGTGAATATCTATACAAACTTCACAGCAATCGACCGATTTACTTGATAATCCATGAACCTAGTTGTGCCACATAGAGATACTCTTAACTTCTTTAATTACTCTCTTTAACAAATGCACATTATTATTTATTTATAATGGTAAATAAATCATTGTACTGCAGTAGACGTGGTCCAGGATCGATGAAGTGATACTGAAGACGAATTAATGAATAAATGAATAATCCTTTTGTTAATTATTTGTTTATGTTATATTTGTTAATTATATTTGTTTGTGTTCATGCCATTTGGGATTGTTTGTTTGTTCACTGAAAAGTTTGATTACGCAGTTGCAGTAAATTCCTAGTCGTGCTTATTACATAACTTTTTATTTACTTATTTTCTAGTTTCTTTGTTCCTGACTCTAAATTTTCTGTGTTTACCTTGTTTTCCTCTGTAACGACCAATGTATCAGACTTTAAAATTAATATTAGATTTCCCATGCTAAACATCCCTTCATAAAGTCTGAACACAGCATACCATAGCAGAAATGTCGGTACTGCTGATAACAGAAATTGGTTTATATAATATTTTAGCATAAACTTTACTGAGTTCAAGCCTTCTTATCAGATCCCATAAAGCAGAGGCATTTTCATAATGGAATATTACCCAGAATCCCAAAATATAGAAGGAATATTTATTTAAAGATGACATATAGGTTTAAAAAAACTCACAATGACAAAATGTAACCACTAACCAGCAAAATGTTAATGGCAATCCATGGACTACACTATATTCATTTTTATTCCTTAAATGCTGTGTCATTTAATACAAAAATCTTTGAAATATTAGTATTGCATCACACGTGCAGGTTTGCACACACATCTTTATTCCAATTTGCATATTCCAAATATGGCACAATATAAAAATCTGAAATTTAGACACAAAGGGGATCTGAGGGCTTGAAAATCCTTAAAAATATGTCAGTCAGGTTGGGTCAAACCAAGGTCTGTAAATCAGCAGCAATGTTAATTGTGCAACCTTATCGATTTATCTCTGTAAATTAAGAAATGTTCTTTCATTCCTTATTTCAGGCTGCTGTCTGACTAGTTGAAAGATTTTTTTTCCTAGAAATGTGATGCATCACAGATGTGATGGCAGCAGTGCTTTAAGGCAGTTTGTTCGGTGTTCATGTGAAAAATCTGCAGTGTGCCAGTCAGCAGTACACATGTTCACAACAGATTGGCTCAGGAAGCGTTAAATCCAGCCTGGTGCCAGAAATAATTGTGTTTCAAGCCAGTATAGGTCTGATGCTATACAGTTGATTGTGTTTGGTCAAGTTAACACCTCTTTAGGAGCAATACAAAGAGGAATAAAAGTGTGTCAGAGTGACATAATATACGATTGGTGCTCTATACTCATAAGAAATCTCAACGTACGAAAAGGCTCCGGGATCTGTTGAGTTTCCAAGTTTGCCAGTTTAACAGATTGATATTCTTACTAAAAAACCTGTGTGCAAGGGTCTCACCTCCCATCAACACTGTGCTTTGCTGACAGAGTTTTAATGTAATGAGTGCGCAGGTGCAAGGTCTAGTCCCAAAGGGGTCCATTAAAATAGTGCTTAGCTCTCTGCCTAAGCCACAGGACTTTATCTTTAACATTGACCATATGCTTAGCAGGAAACCAACAGCTGACTGAGTTTAATTGACAGAAATCAACATATCTGACAGTGTGTGTGTGAACCCACGAAAAAAAAAATGTACTGTGAGATTTCATAGTAAATCTGTAAATTGCTTGACAGTTTTAATGTGAACTTTCACAGTTTGGCCATAAAGTTCACAGTTCTACTATGAATGTTTGATGGTCAAATTTCGTTGTACATTTTTTTGTCCTGGGAGGAAAGGGCAGCAAATGAGCAAATGATTAGTGATTAGCAGACCTACAACCAGAAATACCAGTAGTTTTAGTGAGGTTGCCAGATTGCCAGGTTTGATCAGGATGTAACTTTTAGCACTTTGCACCTAGTTTGATAGAATAAAATTGCTTTTATATAGTGCATTTAGCAATGGTTATTGCCTCTGTTAGCACTGAATTCAAATGTGATTTTGACATGTCTCCTCAGTGAAAAAAAATCTTTTATCTGGATGGTATTAATTCCTGCAGGACATGTTTCAAGAGGGTTGCATACTGACTGATACAATTGGTCGGAGAAAACTATAGGACGTTACATTAGAATATATCTGTTTTATACCTTTATACCTGGTGCATCCATAACAATTGTACGTTTACTCAGCATAATCTTGGCATAATATGGTTTATTCTCCCAGTTGTTTTAAATAGAGCAATGACTTATTAAAACCTCCATTTTAAATTCAGAATTGTCTCTGACTGGCTATAATTTGCAAAGACTGGCAAATATTTGGGCAATTTGAAGGGAAATCAAATAACCAAGTAGCAAATGAGAAATTAATCCAGGAGTCCATATAAATCGAAAAGAAAATCCAGGTTGTCTAGGCTCCAAATGAGCAGCAAAAGGGGAACAAATTGACAAATGGACAAAATGAGATAAGGAGGAGACAAGGCTCAAATGGAAAATATTAAAATATTAAATCCCAAGACTTACAGTATCTCACAAAAGTGAGGACACCTCTAGTATTTTTGTAAATATTCTACCTTTTTGATGGAACAACAATAAATATATTACATTTTGAAACAATGTAAAGTGGTCATTCTATAGCTTGCATAACAGTGCAGATTTGCTGTGTTCTCAAAATAACACACAGCCATTAATATCTAAACCTCTGGCAACAAAATTGGGTACACCCCTAAGTGAAAATGCAAAAAAAAATAGCCATTTTCCCTTCACTATATTATGTGACTTGTTAGTGTTACAATGTCTCAGTTTAGTACAAGTTTAACATTGCACTCTCTGTGGATCTTTAAAAAAGTTTGCCAACACATAGAAAGTGTGCTGCAGCACAGTGGCCATACAGCAGTTTAACAGGAGCAGGCCTCACCATGGTCAACCAGTGCACGTCCTCAGGGCCACAACCAGAGGTAGGCAGCATTAGTATCAAATTGTTCTGCATGTTTGTCGTCCCAAAAGAAAATCTCTTCCAAAGATGGTGACAAGAAAGCCATCAAATGGTTTGCTGAAGACATGCAGACTAAAACATGAATTACTAGAACCATGTCCCATGGACTGATGAGACCTAGATAAACTTATTTGGTTTAGATGGTGTCAAGCGAGTGTGGCGGCAACCAGGTGAAGAGCACAAAGACAAGTTTGTCTTGCCTACAGTCAAGCATGGTGGTGGGAATATCATGGTTTGGGGCGAGTGCTGCTGGCTGTGGGGAGCTACAGTTCATTCATGGGAACCATGAATGCCAACATGTACTGAAACATATTGAAGGCCAAGATGACCACTCCCTTACTAAAAAACTGAGGGTAAAGGTCAAGCATGCCTCCAGACCTAAATCTTATTGAGCATATGTGGGGCATTCTCAAATGGAAGGTGGAGGAGCTTAAAGTCTCGAACATCCACCGCCTCTGTGATGTCATCATGAAGGAATGGAAGAGGATTCCAGTGGCAACCTGTGAAGCGCTAGTGAACTCCATGCTAAAGAGAAGGCGGTGCTGAAAAATAATGGTGGACACAGAAAATATTGGCACTTTGGGCACAATTTGGCCATTTTCATTTAGGGGTGCAAATTTACACTGTTATACCATCTGTAGACTGAATACTTGAAACTGTATCAAACAATAAACATTAGAGCTGAATTATGTGCTGTAAAGACAGAGGCTCAGCTGGTAATGGTATTTAGAGATATGATTGATGAAGGAAAACAGTTGAACACAAACTGAAAGTTTATAGTGAAAATGTAAATCTTGGTCCATCAAGTTTCATCTAGCAATCTCTATTCGAAAAAAAAGGAATCAGCTTAATATAAACCAATATTTTTCAGCCGTGAAGTCCATGAGTTAAAGAATCCAGACTGACATAACGGCTACAGTAGGACCAACAAAATAATTCAGTATAACTCAGTTATTCAGTATAATAGTTCAGTATAACTTTAGCAGCATTTTTAATACCATTTGTTGGTGATTTGTTCCTCAACACTGAGTGATTCCTTCATTTTTCACAGTACTTGACATGGAAACAATATGTTAATTCAAATCGTATTTGCATGATGTATATTTCACACAGTCATCTATGTAAAACTTTTTCCATCTATTATATCTTTGTGTTGTTAATTTGCTCTGAAGTTAAATAAATGCTGGATTAACGTCCAGTGTCGGAAATTATGGTGATTTCATATGTGTCAGTATAGTTATAAAAAGAGCAAAACATCTTTTTATATTCTCACTGATTAAATAAAAAGGAACAGAATATTGGAATAGAATAAAATAATTGTAAATAACCTAACCAAGTGTTCAGTCACTGATGAACCCACAGGACAACTGCTTCATTAAGGTTTGTGTTGGTTGGATCATGTTGATGTAGAATTGAAATCCTTGCAGTCTGTATAGACTGTTTGAAGGAAATGTAAGGATTCCTTACCAATGGGCCCATAATGCTGAACATGACAGGTTAATTAGTATGCATCTCAGTGTGCATGAGGGAGGCTCTGAGGACGTTTGCAGAGACGCCACTGACACAGAGACAATGTCATTAGCTTGATGTTAATTAGTAATTAACAGGGCTGTTTCTCTCAAGCACAAACTCTGACAGGCTCTTTTACTGCTCCGTCTCACTGCATCCCAGAGTGAAGAGGGGGTTCTGTATCTTATTCATTCCTCCAGCTGACTAATTAAGTGCTTTGCCATCACTTTAGCAGTATTTAAGGATATTTCATACTTATGGCAAATCAGAGCAGGTGTCGTTATTTAAATAACTCAAACAGTATCAAATATTTAGGTATCGCAAGATAGTCATACATCCATTTGTCATTAGTGCTCAATGCAGTAAAGTTAATGACTGCTTTTACTATACTGCTCACAATAATTAGGGGATTTTTAATTATTTGTGTGAGCAGTGTATGTATTCCAGACATGAAAGTATTTTTCCCTTATACTGATCTTGCAAATTAAGGAAGGACATTTGCGATAGTAATATAGTTCAAATATAAATACCAATGATAGAAAATGTGATCTAATAAATATAATATTTAATTGGTACATAATGCAATGATTATTAAAGTATATATGTTTTTATAGTACTGTTACAGTACTGGCAATACTAGTATAGTACCTTACCAACATGAGACATAAAACATGAAGCAGAAATATGGACAGTTTGTAAGCTTGATTATTTAATGTTGTTTTGTTTCCAGAATGTGAAAAGTGGAAAGCTGTATTTTTATTAATGAAACGTAATGCTCATGCTCATTGGTCACTTCAAATACAGTGTGTAGCCTAGTGTGTAGCCTAATCAAGCCCATGTACTGTATGTTCAAGTCAATTGTTTTGCATAAAGATTTATCATACCCATCTGTGTTATAATTCAAATCTACATTCTGCAGCAGAGACCCCATGTCTTTACCCCATGAGAGGTCATTATAGCTACGCAAATTCTCCTGTCAGCTTTTTCAGCTAAAGGAACTATTGCTCCAGTTTGCTATATACAGCTCCAGTCCAGTCCAGTCCAGTGTGAGTCATGATACGTAATGCAAGTCCTTAACCCTTAAAGACCTCTGTTTCTGACAATGTCGAGATCACATAGAAGTAGAAATACAATTTGAAATTTGTAAATAGCTGTATATAGTGTAATATGGTCATTATTTTATTTCATTACATTAGTTTACAGTATTTTCAATTTTTTTAAGTTTACAAAGACATGCTGTGTATGTCTGATTCATCTATGTTACATCGGATTTTCTGTTTTGTTTATGTGTATCATGTATATTATACACCATAGAAAGCTCTAACTTATTTTACAATTTGGGGGCATCTTGCTGGTTCCCAGCAAGGAAAAAATGAAATATCAATATGAAATATCCCTTAAGGAAATATCCTCCAATCCCCTAATGAGCAGTGCATTTACAGTGCATACATTTATAAATGCATTTTCTGTAAATGTTGCCTTTAAATAATATTCCATAGAGGTGTGCATTTTATATAACCCTAAACATGGTCTATCAAGGTGAAATACTCTGGATTTCAAACACTGACAAGCTGAACTTAACAATGCCTGCCGAACAGTGGCAGTGCAGCCGCTTTGAGGCCTGGACCTTCTGGTCCATAGTCCAGTACCTTAGTCACCATCTTGTACATGTTTATTTAGATATGTCTTTTACCTAGGGTATTTAGAAAGATAATCTATTAAGTTTAATATGTGTTTTACAGACCTGTACACATAGGCACCTTGCTAAAATAAAACAATATCTAAGTTGCCCCCCATCATTCTACACCTTATAGGAAGTGAAATCAGAATTTTTGAAATGTTTGCCAATGTATAAAATAAATAAATAAATAAAAATACAGGATTGTGTAGAGGCACTGATCTAGAGAAGGTTACAAAAAATTCTGCTGCACTGAAAGTTCCCAAGAGATCTTTTTTGTAGCAAATGTTTAGCAAACATTTCTAACATTCTGTATTCACTTTCTCATTATGCAATATTAAATACAGATTGATTGGGGGACAACTTGAAGTTTTATTTTAGCCCAAGCAACATAACGTGAAAAGTGAAAAAGGACGAAGACTTTCCGAATGCACTCTAGGTCTCTCTGAGGGCATCATCAAGCATGTCAAAAGCAGACTCTAAACAAATTATATTGTTGGTCTTGTTGCTATTGTTGTTTCTGAAAGGTAGTTAGATTAAAATGCCCAAATGTCTTTAGTCTGTGAACAATATGAAGGCATGAATTCAGAGGTCATGAAACAGATCCGTGTGAAATGATTCCATAAAATCTTTCCTTTTCCCTCTCTCATCAGTCCCTCTGCGTTTCTTACACCCATGCACCTGTGTCAGAAGATGTCTGGATATTGTCACCTGTCTGCCAGATTGTTTGGACATAAACATGATCAGACCAAGACGGCCTGAGGAAGTACTTTTTCACAGCAGCTCAAGAGCAAGACTGAGTGAATTGACAAGGATGGCGTGGAGCGTGCATGGTGCTTCACATGTTTATGGTGTACAACACCTTGTTAGCCTTCAGGGCAGCTGCAGACCTACTTCACTTTGCTGTATGTTTCCATTCTTCTGTCTCTTTCATGCTCTTACACATGCTCTGCTGATTTAAGCTGGTTTATTTGAATCTAATCATTAGCCTCCTTTTCTTAACTTAAATAGTAGATGGCATTAGGTCTTGAGAAGCATGTCTTTAGAGGTCCCATTTATTTTCCATGCACCTGTTCATCATGTTTAGTAGCACAGTGATGATGCTGATTTATATCCTTATGAAAATTATAGTGGAAATCATATTCTGGAAGCACCAGGTGCACTATCTGCTTCTTTAAGTGGTGCGAGGTAACTAATAAACAAGGTAAAAACATGTCAAACTCAGAATGCAACCTTTTCGAGGTTTGAATTCTGATTTGTGTATCCAGGTTAAATTAATTAGGGCATTTATTTCATTTATTAGGATTAAACTGAGCAGTGATCAATAAACAAAAAAAACAGACATAATCTAGGACACAGTGGCAAGGAAAATTCCCTTTTTCCATGAGGAAAAATAATTCTTAGAGATCAAATTCAAATTGCTGAGCACAGACGTGAAGGTTATGTCCTTGTCCAGATGAATATGAATAGAACAAAAAAAGAATTAGAACAATATTGTGTACACAGACTGGCCAAAACATTACAGGCATGAGTAGACCCAAATACCAAATAACATGATTACCTTGTTATGACTGCACATTATTCCCTGGGAAATGATAGACAGTATGTGAAAGATCAGTTCTCATAGTCAACATGATGGATACTGGAGAATGTGCAGGAGCAAAAGGGCAGCACAGAGAGTTGAACCATTGCCTAACAGCAAGAAGGTCCTGGATTTGATCTGCGTGGGTTTATTCCAGGTACTCTGGATTCCTCCCAAGCCCACAAGCATAGGGTATATATAT
>JAUZST010008788.1:0-13367 GCA_034779995.1 Parotocinclus haroldoi
CCCAACCCCAAACCTGTCCCCATCCCCAACCCCAAACCTGTCCCCATCCCCAACCCCAAACCTGTCCCCATCCCCAACCATAACCCCATCCCCGCCCCGTCTTTAACCCTAAACCTCATACCTAACCCCATCCCTAACACTAACCCTTTCCCTAACCCTAATCCCACCCCATCTCTAATCCCAACACTGTCCTCATCCCTAACTGTAACCCCTACACCATTCCCAACCCCAACTCCGCCCCCTCCCTAACCCAAACCCCGCCCCTATGCCGATTCCCTGACTAGGAAAAAGTTATTATTTGAAAAAACATTTATGCTGTAACAGCCTCCATTCCTTTAAGAACACTTTCTCCACTCTTTGTAAAATGACAACCAAAATTCAAAGGTGTTGGATAAGATGGACATCAGGCTTCATTTTTCTCAGGATACAATTTGCTTTGTGCACAGGTACAGGATCAGACCTACATTAAAAGCACTCTATTCTTTAGAATCCTGTGTTATGCATTCCCTGAAGTTAGAATGGAACAAGGTACTATTCTGTACTTTGTCAACCCCACTAATAATTGCTGTCCACATATTTTTTTCTACTATTGAGCACTACCAAGAGTCCTAAAGCGCATGTCTTATAGCTAGTACGTGTTAGTACTTTGGCTGTTTTCACTTTACATCCCTGGGTCTGTTCTTAAAGTTCAAATCTTGTTGTATAAGAAATGTCATATCTCTCTCTCGTGGATTGTTTTTCTTTGTTTTTGCATGTTAATTTGCTACCTGTGTGTGTTTGTCGTATTCATAAAATACAATTCTTTGCTTGCTTTGTGTGTTCTAACTAAACTTTCTCACTAATTAACAATGCCTGTGATGGACTGGGCCAATATCTAGTGAATTCTACTAGAACTCCCCTCCGACCACCCCAACACAAATACACACATACACACATAGACACACACAGGGTTATTGGGGGTAAAACGGCTTGCTTTGCTTTTACTTTTGAAGTAGTACTTAAGCATTAAATATTTATTCGTTGTTAAATTGCTTTGTAGTTCCCATTGAAGTAACCTTTTTACATTTTTCTCTCCAAGTGATGAGAGAATGGAGTCATTCCCTTCTAGGCCTACGAGCACTCATCTAGCCTTGTGACCCTCCCCCAAATTTGTAGCCACTTCTGCTCCTGTGTAAATATGGCTCCAGGGCCTATTTGGCGTTCAGAAAGCACAAACAAACAAAACCATACAAATGCGCGAGTTTTAGCACTGTTAAAAAAAATCACTCACAGGCACCCACCCGATAAACTAATCCCAATAGGACTCAAGTACATTTATTCACTTTCATGAATTGTTGTCACATTGAGTTTCCGTTAGGTCACAGAAGCATTTTTGTTCACCTCCCCGTGTTTCTTGTCCACCTGTTGGTCTGTGTCACGTCTCCTCTCGGTCTACCCATCTGTCTGCAGAAGGCGGAGGCTCTGGAGTTGAGCACCAAGCGCTTTGAAGACCTGGAGTTTCGCCAGCTAGAGCGTGAGAGCAGTCTGGAGGAGGAAAAGGAGACGCTGAGTCGGCAGCTGCTTCAAGAAAAGGCAGAGTACCAGCGCAGCGTAGCAAAGAGGAAGGTATGGCTACTAATACCAATACAGCTTTAACAACCAGCGTGAGGTGCCGTGGTGGAGAGTCAGGCAGAAAACAACTTATCAGTCAGATCAAGATCGGTCAAAGCATAATACTTTGTAGCTGGAGTGGACTGGAGCGGACCGTTCATGAGGCTTAGTGCTTGGTTCAAGCAGATTGCGTGTCAGTTTTTATTCGTCGTTTATTTTTTTTATACGCCGTCCACCAACCAGAGTAAAAAAAAAAAAGTGTGTGTGTGTTTCTGCTTACAAAAATTAGGGGATATTTAAAACTAAATAACAAGAGGATCCCACGAGAACTGCTGGAAAGACCGATCATGTTCATGTCCCATCACTGTGTGTTTTGCCGGACTTGGGTGACCATACACTCTACTGAACAGTCAATGTGGGGGCACTCTCGTCCAGTTTAACACGCTTCTGTTCACCCCCATGAATATATCACTTACTACTCAATCACCATAACTGAGTTTGTATCGCATTTGCGTGATCAAACAACTTTCTTTGACTTCATTTGCATTTCTGATGATTTTTTAATGAAATAAAATGTTTTTTGATTCACTTCAAATTCATTTTGAAATGTTACCTAATTTTTTGTGAGAAGTGTAGTTCATATAATTATACAGCTCAAACTACAGTGTTCACAAAAAATAGGGGATATTTCATTTTGTAGTATCCCCTACTTTTTGTGTAGATTATAGATTGATAGTTAGCTTGATTATGTTACAAATTGCAGCGCTTTTTGATTGTTCTTTCTGGTTGTTAGTTTACTGACGAGGTGTGGTATGATGATACGTACGCCACAGTGATCCACGAATTCACAGGTGGATGAACCACATCACTGTATATAGTGAATGCTACTATAATAGTCGTATAAAGAGCCGTTTCCAGCATAAAGAGGCATATAGAGTGGTGATTGTTAGCACTAACTTTAAGATCAATATGTAAAACCACTATCTTGTAATAGCTGTACTTAACCAGGGCTTATATTTGTACTGCAGAGTATTAGCTGTCATTTTTTGGCAAATGCTGCTCCGTTTTTTAAAACTCATTCTTTAAAATAACAAAAACAGAATTGGGACATTCACATATGAAAATGTTTGTCTGAAAATTGAAAAAAGAGAGGAAAAACACGTACGTTAGGATTCACGATTGCAGGAGACCCAACACTGGCTCACAAAACACACACTTCACAATCTAAAGGTTAAATCGGGGATTTATTTACAAAAGAAGGCTAAGAAGGAAGGAAGGGAGAGGAAGAGAAAGAACCCAAATGGAGGCTGTCGCATCAGCTTGGCCAGACGGACTCAGGTCGGGTGCAGGTCTCGGGTACAGATGTCACCCATATGAAAAATGGGCACAGGTCCAGGACGGAACCAGCAGCTGAACGGCCACAGATCAGGGTCCCAGGAGGGAGGGAATGCAGAGATCGTCAGCCTGAGAGTGTACCGAGTCCGGCTGAATGCCAGTGCAGCTTAGTATCAAGATTTCCAGCGAGTAGCAGATTCAAAGCTGTTTGAACTGAGACCAAACCGACTGTATTGTCTCATGCGGACTTCATATCACAGCATCCCTCTATGGAAGGGCTCATCAGGATGAAACACGCTGCAGGTGTAACAGTCAGTCACTGAAGGTACAGAAAACGCAAAACCCAACAGGTTAATGTCAGGCTGGGCTAGAGAGCAGAGATGAAAGGCAAATAGCAAGCACACTGAGCTTAGGGAGCAAAGGCTTGAACTCTCCGTGTTCTGAAAGCAGGTATACAGTTTCTTCACAGTAAAGAAAAGTCTGTGAAGGGCCAAAACACAAACACGCAACAGCAAAGCAAGCAAATAAAAAGTGGCGAGCAAAGGAGAAGCTTTGCTAAGACTTTAATAATAGTTCATATGATTATTGGGACGAAACAGAAACCTAATAGAAAACAATCTCTTTTAATTGCTGTCCTGGGCAATTCCAGTGTGCGGCACTTCCTCTGATAATTTAACCAGTCATAGGAGTGATATTGTTTCCAAACCAAAGTTTCATACATCGGTAATATTTATTATAAATATCACTGAACAAGGTGTTGAAAGATTTGTATTACATGCCCATTAAAACACTTTTAAGAACACCAATTAAAAACAACCCACCCAAACAGACGTTCCGGTTGCATCACTAGAATTTGTGGCTTGTCTGTCACTATTGCTTCATAATTATTTGTCTGCAAGTCCGGCCTGAAACTACATTTCTCATCATCTCCCAGGAGAAAATGGCTGCCCTGGAGATTCAGGCCAATCAGATAGGAGTGCAGACAGCTCAAGACTGTGAGAGGATGGTGAAAGACCGAACGATCGCCCTGCAAATGCTGCAGAAGGTTAGCTCTAACCAGACCAATCACACATGAGCCACTTTGTCCACCTACACAGTCTTCGTCTAAACATGTCTAAACATTTAACATGACTCACGTAGGAGAAGGAGAGGCTGGCTACACTGGAAAAAAGATACCAAAGCTTGACAGGAGGGAAAAGTTTTCCCAATTCCTCCGGCACCATGAAAGAGGTAAGAACATATAGCTGGCAGTAGACGAATTCTTACCCTATCACGAGCCAAGGACCTTTACGTTGTCTGATAATATCAGGCTGCTGTCATTCTTGGCTGGCATTGATCTGTCAGAGCCTGCTCTGTAGACAGAAAGAGTTGTTTTCTTCTTGAGCTTCATCAATATTCATGAGATTCAGTTTGTTTGGTTGCTCAGTGCTTTGTACAGGTTGGTGAAATATCAACCCTTTCTGAGGTATATTTTTTTGTGTCTGGGCAGTAAGGTGAAAATGGAATCCATTGTCAATAATGCCATTGCCTCTGTGACTGGTCCGTAAGCGATAAGGCAGGAGAAATTAGAAAGCAGTATTGTTCTCAGAAGCTGAATATTGCTTTTATATGTTACAAATGAGTTTGTAGTTCATTCCAAGCATGTAACTCATATTTAAAACAGGACGTTCTACATATCAGCGAACCTGAGCTTTTCAGTGAAGGCTCTACCCAGCATTCTCTACTTCCTGCCCCCTGCGTCCAAAGCACCTGCCCCGTGAGGCCTCAGGAGGTAAATGAGTGGCATGCAGCTGTTTGGATGGCCATCCGAGACTTTTCTTCGATGTCTTCTAAGGGAATTGTGATTAGCTCTTGTGACGTGCATTACATTTTCCTAGCACACGTGAGGAATTTAAAGTAATGGTTCTGCAAGGAAATATCTTATTTACACAGTTAATCACTTCAATTTCAAGACATTCGGTGGCTGTTTTTTTTTTGTTTTTTTTTTTGCTGTTGATTTGTTTTGTACTGGATCTACAATTTCATTTTAGCCAAAAGGCATTCTGTCTTACCCAAAATATGAGGTCCAGCATCACAGCACACATATTAAAAAGCAAAACCCAATTACGGGTGGCACAGTGGTTAGTGCTGTCGCCTCCCAACTCTAGAAATTCTGTGCCTGCTCCAGACTGTAAGGACATGCATATGAACAGAAACCATTTACCGTTGCTTGACAGAAGGGGTGTGACCTAGTTGCCACCAGATGCGTTCCACCCCAGTCCTATGGCTGAGGAGCACTGAGCATCAGGAACCCCAGTCTTGAGACCTTGCAGCAGAAGCCTGCAGTGAACGTTGAGTTGCCTCAGTCACCAGCAAACCACCAAACAAGTGTTTGAGGGGTCCGGGAGTGTGCAGAAGTGCATACGCTAGACGAGAAACCATCAATTCTTGTGTGACAGAATAGAAGTGATCTAGACTGTGTCATGTATATATATGTGTGTGTGTATATATATTTATATATTTATATATATATATATATATGGTGAGGTAAATATCACCTGCATTGTAGATCCAGTCAAATATGGTTCGAGTGTCGGATTAAGATTAAGTTGGAATAAGTAATAAACTGTGTACATTTGATCCTTTGTCAAGCCACGGCTTTAAAGTGACTCAGGAAAATTAACTGCATGGTTCTGCACTAGCATTTCCTTCCTTGATTACATGATTTATGTGAAATTCCATTTGACGTAAAGCGAGTGCATCTAGTACGCTTGTCTAACAAGTTAATTAAAGTGAAGTGAAGTATGCATTAACATAGCTTGTGGGAGGTGCATGTTATCTCCTGCCTTCCTCTCTTAGCCTAATTGTATAAACACTAGACATTCATTGCAAGGTGTGACCAAGGTGTGAGACAGTCCAATTCACAGAGTGTTGATTATTCTTAGGCTGGTGATTGTTACTTGGTTGTATTTGCATCTGAAGGCAGTGAAAGTGTTTACACAGAACATTGCAAGTATGCTCACGGTCAGCTCCAGAATTATTGCAGCGATTTATTTCCATTTAGCAGATGCCCTCATCCAGAGCAACTTACAATGCATAGTCTCACAATTCAAACAATGGTGGGTTAAGGGCCTTGCTCAGGGCTCAAGCTGTGGTAGCTTGGCAGAGGTGGCGTTTAGACCCTCTGGACCTTAACCACTAGGCCACCACAGTCCAAAAATCCGAGCTGGGTTTCAGCTTGGTTATCAGAATTCCCAACGCACTACATTTACGTAATTCAACAGACGCCCTTATACAGAGCGACTTACACTTAATACATTATTACAGTCCAAGCAATTGTAGGTTAAGGGCCTTGCTCAGGGACCCAACTGTGGCAGAGGTGGTACTTTGTGGTTCATAGTCCAGTACGTTAACCAGTAGGCCTCCACAGTCGATTACAATGATGGATTGAAATGTGCCTAATTTGTTTAATCTTACACTTAAAATATGATAACGGTGTAATATAATACACTGAAACATTAAAAGCACGGGCAGACCGTAACGAGTGTCGTAAGATTGATCGTCTCGTTGCATGTTAAGCTCTCATGTACTAATTATTAGACGGTAAGTCTAATAATTGGCTGTAGAATAGTCGGGCCTCATATTCGTATTGAATGTGGGTAAATGTTCAGGAGTAAACACCTGAGCCACTTAAGCAAGAGACATGTTATGGATCTCCTAAACAGCAAGGCTTTGTGGGGTATTTCCAGTGGGCCAGGAAATACCAGTTGCATTGCTGGGGTGCACACAGAATTTAGAGGGGCATGCAGCCATGGGGCAACATAAAAAAAAGTGTTAAACACTACATAGACTAAGTGGTGTAGGGCTAAAATGAGCGTTAATCTGCCACGTATGAGAAATAAAGAACAGATTAACCCTAAATAAATTTTTATTCATTAATCATGTGTTGTATTTTGTACAAATTTTATTCATTTGTTATTTATTTTAAACTAATTTTCCTATGATTTAATATACAGTTAGTATTTGTTTAATTAACATCTAGCAGGTTGGGTCCCCTGTTGAGTCTTGGTTCCTCCCAAGGTTTCCTACCATTTTAGGGAGTTTTTCTTTGCCACTGTCGCCCTATGCTTGCTCAACTTGGGATTGGCCTTTTGAATAATGTATTACTGTAAAGCTGCTTTGAGACAATGCTACATTGTAAAAAGCGCTATATAAATAAAATTGAATTGAATTGAATAGAATTTTGTTAATTTAATTAATGTCTTTAGTTTAGAGGTCCATGATTTTTTTTGGTAGGTCATACGGTGGCTAATAAAAAATTGAAACGTCCTTTGGACGTCCATTACTCCATACAAAAGATCAAAAGAACCCTGCTCTGACTGAAGTGTTAGCTGATCTGAAAGATGCTGGGAAGTTACGGGAAATGTAGTGCGTGTAGTGAGTTTGTGTAGTGTGTCTTCACTTTTTTTTTTAATCATTGTGGCTCTATCGTGTTACAGCAACATTTCTGGCCCAGTTAAGTGGGTTTGATGATGCCCTTGCAATGGACCAATGATGTACAAGCCACCAGCCATCTATTATCCTATAGGGAACAGAAGTGTTAATGATATCGGACACTTTTGTATATGACTTTGCTCATTACTGAACTGGACTATGGACCAGAAGGCCAAGGGTTCAAATCCCACCTCTGGGATTCAGAGTTACCAGTAGTGAATACAGTACAGTACCTTCATTCACAGTTGTTTGAACTGTAAGACTGTATGAATTGCAATTCATTCTATATAAGGGTGTCTGCTAAATGACATAAATGTAATATGTGGTAGCCTAGTGGTTAAGGTACTGGACTCTGGACCTGATGGTCCTGGGTTCAAATCCCACCTCTGCCAAGCTGCCACAGGATCCTTAAGCAAGGTCCTTAACCCACAACTGCTTGATTTGTAAGAGTGTATGAGTTACAAGTCACTCTGGATAAGGACTGTGTTCTGGATGATGGTGTGGTTTGACAACATGCCTGGCACACACAATAACAGCTTAGATACGCTGTTTCTGTTTGTGTGTGTGTGTGTGTGTGTGTGTGTGTGTGTGAGAGAGAAAGAGAGAGAGAGCATGAGCATGCAGTGGACTTTGTACATGTCTTTTACTGTATAGGAAATCTAGATTGAGGTTTTTGCCAGTGGCTTGTTACTATGTATTTGTTCAGGAGTACCTCAGACTTTCTGATGTATATAAGATGTATGGCAGTGGTTGCGTTCCAATCCAAGCTACCTCCCCTACCCCATCCACTCTCTGCCTTTCTCTTGCTGCAGCCCCAGATACCCCTTGTGAGGTATGAATTTGCAGCACTCTTTCTCTTTCTGTTTCATTTCACATCCATCATTTGACAATTTGTTGATTTCTTTGCATATGTTCCGACAGCACGGCAAATCTAATCGAAATTATATCTGATTTAAGTCTGAATGTCAGCACTGCAAATTACGGTTGAGCAAATCGGATTTGTCTGTTCAGTCTGTTCATCTGTTGTAGTCGCCTTTGCTTGCGTATTCTGATTGGTTGCTATAGTAACAATGCTAATTGGAATTTGAACTTTCCCCACTCCAAGAAGCACTGAGGTTTGGGAAACTCTAGTGAGGCGGAACAACAACAACACACACACACACACACACACACACACGCACACACACATATGAAGAACGTATTCGGAACAAACGCATGGATGTGCCCTATGTCTGATTTTAATGCATCTAAGCTTACCTTGATTGCGGTGACAGGGGAACATCCTTCTTGAGTATCTCACAGAGTCTCTCACTATTGGGGACCCAAAGGCATTCTTTCCAAAGTCACCTTGCCAGAGGTGGGATATGAACCAGAGTGGTTTGACACTGATCAACTCTCAATCTCCTAAGAACCAGAATGGCTCAGCAGCAGAGCTCTGGTTGTTCGTGCTAAACCACCCAGGTTCGTATCCCACCTCTGATGAGGTGAGCTTTCTGTAGTTAGTTCTTGTGACTACATGGGTTCAGGTTGACAGTTTCCAGTGACATATTCCTAAATAAATACTAATTATATATTATCCCATAATTAGGGTAGTCATTTTTTTTTCAAATTGTGACAGTGAAACAGGACTAATTACAGTCGTTATAACAAAGCATTCGCTTGAAACATCCACATATCACAATAACAAAATTGATAGCATATTCCCCACTTTTAACTGTTTTTTTTTTTTTTTTTTTGCATAATGTTGCCAGAGTCTCCCAAGTCTCATTTCTCGACAGGGTGGGGATGGGAACAGCAACTTTTGGTCATCTTAGGTCTGTGTTTCAATGGTGCCCCCAAAATTATACACCTAATTTTCTAAACAAGTGTGTGAAAACATCAGAATTGAACTGCCTGTCTGAAATATCCATCGTTTTTCATGTCTTTGTATCCTGTTTTCTGTTTCTTCCATTTTGCTTGTTTTTATTTGAGAAATCTCTGTTCAGTCACTTTTATATTTAATCATTTGTCCCTTTTTTATTGTGACATTTCTGCTAGCTTTTCCTCACATCTATAGATGGAAAGTAGAACACGCTGGAAGCTCATTTTCTGTTTCTAAACCCAGTACCCATTTGTGATTCTCAACACCTTCACATTCTCTTTCCTCTGTGTCTATGACTAATAAATGTTATGGGGAAAGGAGTATGTGACAGTTAGTCAGTTGAACCACATCTTCGGGACACCCAAAGCTGATCCTTCTACAAAGACTCCTGTCCTATCATTCCAAGACCCTACTCTTTCTAGTCACATGTCGCACTATGGCTCAGTTCACTCTCTTTCTGTGGAGGTGTGTTTTCATCCCATACTGTTTTCTATTCATTATAATGCATTTATTCGAAATACAATAATTTTCCAGTTTACTTTCGATGTGTATTGGAAACATGTAATATGGCATGTATATTTGTATAAAGACTGTTCTACAGCCAACTGTACTCCATCCCTCAGTGGTAAAGGACCTCTACAGGGCCAGTATTAATGAGTAATGATAGACTCTGCTCACGATTCAATTAACTTATCGAGTTCACAATTTGATTTGCCTATTTTTTTCTGGAGTGTGAACAATGCAAAGCAAAGCACATTTTGTAAATAAACTGCATTTCAAAACAAATTACTAGAAGCAGAGGTGTAAATCCAACATACTGTTACCTGCTGGACTAAACTTTTCAGTTGAGGTCTTTGCAATCTTAAAGTTTTGCTGCATCTTTTTTGCTGATTGGCTGCATCTATTCAATCAATTCCTCTTTGGTTTTTCTTTGCATTTCCTGTGCTGTCTTTGGCTTTCCTTTCCTCTTTGCCCTGCTCGTAAGGCTGAGAAGAGCAGGCCTATGATGTCCAGATTGGATTTAGAGCGCTGGTACCAGGACATCATGGCAGCAGGGGAGCCTAGACATGCATGTCCTCCCCCTCTCCCAGCTAAATCTTTCTCCACACGCAGACCCATGCAGGTAAACTTTCCCACCCTGTGCTTTTCGTATTTCACACGCTTGTGCTCACATGCTCTTGCCCTTGCTGTCATTGTAGATTGTTATTTACTAACATTGTGTGCTCCTTTGATGGCTTGTGGTGATACACTGATGTAATTGTGATGGTCATGATATGTTTGACACTTTTCATAGATGTACAGGTGTAAGCAGGATGGTGCGTCCACACAGCAGAACGCTTCAGGTTCAGGCAGAAACACTCCAACCAAGGTAACACAAACAATCTGCAATCTAATTTGCTCTTCTCTCCTAGTTCCTGATCACTGTTCGCTATTAATACACTGACTGTTTTGGTTTTCCAGTACATCTAAGTGACTATAAGATTGAAATACAGACTGCTGTTTACTGTGTTGGGTGAACCGGGCAGCACGGTGGCTCGGTGGGTAGCACTGCTGCCTCACAGCACGTAGGTCCTGGGTTCAATCCCAGGGTGGAGCGACCCTGGGATTGAACCCAGGAGTCCGCATGTCCTCCCTGTAAAACCCTGCATGAGTTTACTCCGGGTACTCCGTTTTCCTCCCACAGTCCAAACACGTGCGTATTAGGATGTTTGGTCAATCCAAATTGGCATCAATTCAGGGCCTGCCCGCCTAGGCAGCGGGTTAAGGCTCCTAGAGCTGAGTCCGAGTCAAGACCGGGACATGCCATGTCCAAGCCAAGACCAAGAGTAGTTGAGTAAAGTCAAGGCTAAGAGTGTGAGTGGCCGAGAAGGAGAACAGATTAAAATTACAAAGAAGAAAGAAAAAAAAGAAAATGTAAATTGTTTGTAATTCACTTTTCATTTATTATACATGATATACACTAATAAATTAAATTATATTTGATCATATATTTTGTAAAAAAAAATTACAGTCTAGTCAAAATAAGGCAATGTAACTTTTGGAAGCATAAATATATATAACAATAATAATAATAATAATAATAATATATAAATATAGCCAACAGCATATATTCTATCCACTGTTAAAGCATAATAATCATTCCAAATTTCACACACATGATGAAGTCAGTGATCGGGGCACTGTGTGTCCCTGTTCAAAGTAAAACATGTCCATTAATAGTGTACAAGAACACCAGTAAGTTGTTTTTCCTGTTAGCCAATATGAGTGCAGATGTGTAGTCTTGTAGAGAAAAGACTGGTTTTTATTCTGTTTAAATAGATTGTTGTTGTTAAAAAGGTTTTTTATTAACATTGTTTAAGACAGACGCACTGGGCTCGGCTGGTCTGGACAAAAATGTCCAAGCCAGAAATGAAAAAAAAATTCCAAGACGGAAATTAAACTTACATTTAGACCAATGTTGGGCTCAAGTACTGCAATGCTAGTAAACCAAGTAGTGTCTCCCTGTTAGTCATTACTGCTCTGTTCCTAAACTTTCAGAGCCTGCCAGACCTATCAACCTCACATCTTGACACCAGTACCAAGCGACATGCTCTAGAGGGCAAAGGTAAGACAGTTTGCCACTGGCATGAATATGTTTATGGAATCCATGCTGATTATAAACATGAAACTTTCGCAATCTTTCGTTTCGCATCTGACCAGGAACGTGTGACGACTCCAGAATTCGTACCCCTGATCTCAAACACAGGTTTGAAATGGATGTACAGTGCCACTGGGGGGCACCACAGGGCTCTCACTCGCAGCTAAACTGCCTCTTCCAGGCTGCAACAGAACCAGTAGTGCACCATTCCATCCTGCACCACCAGCTGCCTCCGGCAGGTGGCCCGGCATACGACACGCTGAGCCTCGAGAGCTCGGACAGTGTGGAGACCAGCGTGTCTACTGGAAACAACTCCACCTGTTCACCTGAAAGGTGAGAGATGTTACCATAATTAGCAAAAATTGTTTACATTCTACATGTACAAACAGGGCAGAGCTGGGTAGGGTAAGCTGTTGTGCTGTGCTCTCCAACTAAAGTTCTGCTCAGGGACCACTGGGCAGTTTGGGGAGCCCCTGAGAGGTAGTCTCCATGGGAACCCTTATCTGCCTCTGTTCCCCTGACAACGGGTCATCCTGCCCAATTTACCCTTCGCAGTCCTCTCCTTGTAAAAAGTTACCCGGCCTGTTGCCATGACAACTGCCATACATACAAGAGCCAATAGATTGTTCACCTGTTCACAGTTGGAGCGTGTCCCAAGGCGGAACAAGGGGAGACCAGATTATGCATTTATTTGGCGGATGGGGGTTCTTGGGCAAGGAATTTTGTCTGTCCAGAAGAGGATATTCTCTTGATTGTGGCCCTTTTTTTTATTTCAGTGGTGTTGGAGTACAAGGGGGAATTCATTTTTCTTTTGTGTGTCTTTTGTGCTTTGATATTTCACTGCGTCATAACTTTAGCTCTTGGGTCTCAATATGCAGCCAGACTTAAATTTTTTTTTTAACATGACTAACCAAGGGCTTGTACATGGGTCAAGGTGTCTGTTCTTGGTTGTAGTAATTCAAAACAGGGAAAGTACATGAGTTTCAGGCAAGCACTCCTCTGACAGGATCCTTACACACTCTCTACATGACTTAACAACATGTAGCCCAGTACAAGAATCAACTCTACAGTCACTATCGAACTTTTGATAGGTTGGGTAAGACAGGTTTTGAAAGTATTATATAGTAACTATGGGTTGTTACTATGCTATTAAAGATTGGACAGGTTTTGTTGTTGTTCTGTAAATAAGTTGCAATTGAGTCAATTTGTTGTAATTACAATGTCAATTCACAGCATGCTTCATTTCTGATATGCAGTATTACTTATGTAAATTAGTGGTAAATAAGTGATTGCTGGCTAATATAAGTCTTATTTTATATTTATATTTTGTTTTATAATTTGAATTATTATTATTATTTGTGTTTTCTACTACTAATTTAAATTGTATTCATATTTTGTTATTTATTTTAAACTAATTTTCCTATAATTTAATATACATTTAGTATTTGTTTAATTAACATCTAGGCCGCC
>JAUZST010008789.1:0-13365 GCA_034779995.1 Parotocinclus haroldoi
AACTTGGGATTGGCCTTTTAGATAATGTATTACTGTAAAGCTGCTTTGAGACAATGCTACGTTGTAAAAAGCGCTATGTAAATAAAATTGAATTGAATTGAATTGAATTGTTTTAGCCATTATTTAACTCCACCTCGCTGGCTAGGCGGGCAGACCATTAAACCCTCGAATCGATGCCAATTAACAGGCATGTGAGGCATGTTTTTGCACAAGTACTGTACATTTGCAAAGCTGTATATTAAAACGGGTTGAAGTCCCGGTGGTGGATTTCAGTTTGGTTCCATTCTACAAGTGGAGCTGAGGAGGATGTGCATTGTGTTAACGCATGTGAACATCAAGCCACGTTTCTAAGTGTCGTGTCTTGTGAACCACACTATACCCACAGCTTGGAGAGACCAGTATGGGCCAGTGCGCGGGTGGAAAATGGGTCCGGAACAATAGGGACAGTAACACTGCAGTGGGAGAGGGACAGAAGGAGAGGTGTAAATGATAGAAATCATTGTGTAGTGCCTCCCAACTTATTGTGTGGATAATATGCCTGTTGTTGTAGCTGAGAATGTGTTGATCTTTGTGTTGATGGATGGTGTTTCAGTTACAATTGCCTTATTATACCCCGTTTGCTTTTTTGTGTGTGAGCCATTTTCCCCAGCGCATATGACGACACGGCAGTCGGATTGTTGCACAGACTTGTCGTCCTGCACTTGCACCGACTTGAGAAGCCATATAAATTTTGTCTTGTATTAACAGTTCAGGTTTATTGCATGGGAAGAACGTGCTTTATTTGTATACAAGTGCTCTATTTGTATGGTCTCAGAGAGCAGGCCTTGATCTTGACAAATTTGGCCCCCCGGCCCTTTATGTGGTCTGTTTGTCTCCCGAAAGCCCCAGCTATTCATTTCAAACACTCTTTGCCTTTGCATAAACACATTAGAAATGGTGCACTGCTACAAAAATAGTACTTTCTATTGTCAGCCAAGGCTTCCTACTCGCACTTGGGTTCCTTTCTGCGTCTGTATTCGGGGGGAGCTTGTTCAATGGTTGGTGACAGGCGGAGCTGAAACGGCCTCTTTCACCTCTCCCCGGCCTATTATTCACCATTAGCTCTGAGCCGCTGACAGACACCGCACCAACAAACTCACACGTGAAGGAGAATGGAATAATGAAAGAGTAGGACGAGAAAATGTTGAACGAAAAGATAATTTAGGTTGCACCATTGTCATCGTCTGTGGATGGAGGCGTTGAGTGGATTTCAGACTTAAACAAGCAGTCTGGCGACCGCCGCCTCCTCCGGTTCGCCAACCAGACCGTGTTTGCGTAACATTTCCATAATCACAGAACAGAGATTTATGAGTTTATTGAATGCACACAAGATCGTCGGGGTTCTTTTTGCCTTATAAAGGCATCACCCGGTCAGTTTCAGAGGCATGCCAAGAATGTTGTCTGTTTCCTTTTCTTACTTCGGCTCTTCTGCAGCGAAGTCTACACCATGGGACCCTTTACGTTCACCCCTCGTGCGTGTTGTGTTCGGGTCGTTTTTATGGGGGGTTGTTTTGCACTCTTTATTCCTGTTAGC
The DNA here is from genome assembly GCA_034779995.1 of Parotocinclus haroldoi. Classification (NCBI taxonomy): domain Eukaryota; kingdom Metazoa; phylum Chordata; class Actinopteri; order Siluriformes; family Loricariidae; genus Parotocinclus; species Parotocinclus haroldoi. The sequence continues at coordinate 1,574 of JAUZST010008789.1, forward strand.
AAGCATGCCACACTGATTAGCTAGCTAGCTGCAAATAAACAAGAACGTAGTCTCAGTTTAGTGTAGAACTATCCTTCCGTGCTATTGTGTGCTATTTTTAACACTTGACCCCTCTATTCGAACCGTAAGCTCCTGCTGTATCAAATGGCAACCCAAAATCTCCATCTCTTACCAGTGGGCACAGTGTGAGCGACAAAAAGATCGGAACCAATTTTTTTTACATCCTTGCTACTCCCGTCTGTGTACTCCTGTTCAGCCCCCGAAATGTACTGTGGGTGGTGGATTTCATCAAAATAAATACAGGATGTGAACAAAACAACCCAGTCCTGATTGTTTTGGGGCATTCTTGCTTTCAGAGCTTCTTCTCGGGCATTTAACACACTTGTGTTTCAATAACCGGCTTTAATCATGAAGTGGATAATTCCATATTATTAGTTCTAGAACGAACAATAAAAACGTCGGCCATTCTTTAAAGAAAAAAAAAGTACTTTAGGATTACACATCTTAAATATAAAAGATATGGTTTTATGCTTACTCAAAGTAAATCCCTGTCCCACATCACTTCACAGTCTGGAATACGTTTTGGACGTAGACCCATATAATTTGGTTATGCACCGCATTCCGTACAAAATGTCACATTTTACACATTATAACACCATCCTGTAACAACTTGCTCGCAGAATTTTCAGTTTACCCCCTCTACGCTGTCCCATCCGCTTCCCTCTTGATTGTAAAGCGGTTTGTGGGCGGAGGTTATAGATGGCTGCTGTTTGGAGGGGAACGTGGAATTGGTAGATAGCACTGGATCACGTTTGCTGGGGCCAACTTTGATGCATCGATGCCAGGGAGGGATACATGCAAATCGAGACATGGTAGCAATTAAGCTGTAGTCTAAATCCTGCTCATTAAATAAACAATAATACAAGCATTCAAAGCTGGGCTGCTGTCTTACTGTACTTCTTAAAATATCCAAACAAACCGATGCATGCAGAAAAGTTCTTCTTCTTCTGAATTAATTTGCAGAAAATAAATTCTACATGTAATCTGCTTGGTTTTCTTTACTCTGCATTCAGGAAATAGACATGGCATGAAAGCTTGGGCACCTTTTCAGATGAACCACTGGTCTCTGGACCTAAGTAACCTGTTAATAGGTGATGCAGAAATACAGTCTGTTCATGATTGTAGAGGTTATGTTTGTAAAGCATGTGATCTCAGCAGGGCTGCCCAAATGTTTGCAGTCTGTATTTCTTCCTAGTCTAGATGAAAGGAATGATTTACTGCTTCGGAATCTCAGCATGTACAACAAAAAAAACAGGCTTTGAGATTTGTACAGCTCGTAAGAGACTGTAAGTGAAACAAACTTGATCTCTTTTCAACCACTATAACTGCATCTCAAACCACATATTAGAGTAATGGTATTGTACATAGTAATGGTACAGTTAGTATGAAACCATAGGGCCATTTCTCTGCGCTCAGTCTCTCTCTCTCGGCGTTCCTTAGCTCTGCACGTTTTTCCTTCTCAGCACGGCAGTGAATCATAACTTGGAAAAAGAGGGCAGGTAATCATAGCAGTTCCCAAAAGCGAGTGTGCTTATTTGGATTGTGTTGCATTGCGCCGACTTATTAGTTGGTGGGCCAAGGGTATTCCTGTAGATTTAGTTCTGCTATTGCAGTTGATTAGGGCCTGTTTTTATCATTTGAAGGGACCTGCAATACTGCAGCCTGATCTGGGAAGAGCTTGCATGATTCTTCTACTCATCCAGCCCTGACTCCAGGGAAACTTGTTAGTGGAAGAGAATGCCGACTCCATTGTTAGCTTAGTTGAGCTTCAGCCCTGAGGCCGTACGTCAACAGGCTAAATGCCATCATCAGGACAAGTAATAACAGATTCATAGGCCCTCCTACCGAAGTAGAAGGATGAAAGGAGGATAAAGGATAGGATAAAGGGAACACAGTTTCTCCTCGTGTGCTTCTACATAAGCATTACACTTGATAAGACAGACTGTTGCATTGGTCTGAACTTGTCTGCCTTCTTATTGATACTTTCACTGTGAGAAGGTTTTCAGACATGAAGAAAGAGGCAGGCGTGGACAGAGAAGCCTGTGCTTGCAAGTGGCGCAGTAATCCATTCTGAAGCTGTGGTTTTGCAGGCCTTGAACCTGGGCCAGCACTGAAGGTGACGTAAAGCTGTGGCACACCCACGCTTTTTCTTTTCGTGCCCCCTTTCTGGTCCCCCCTTCCTCAAGCGAGATCATTCCATCTGTAAAGCTTTATGCACAGTAGAAAAAATGGTGCTCCACAGGTACATTTTGTTCTACCAAGCTACAAAATGACAGAAATGTTCCCTCGAAGGTATACCAGTGCTCTATAAGGTGTAATTATGCTTTAATAATATACTACATTCACTTTCCAAGTTAAGGGAGACACAAATATGTATCCAAGAGGGTCCCATACCATTAAATAACTTATTTATACTGGAAAACACTTGTCATGTGTGTATTGATTTTTAATTAGATTTGCATTTCCATAAGGAACTGCAGCAGGGCTTGAAATGTTGCAGTGTCTCAGTACTTTTGGTCGTATGTGGGATTGTGTCTCAGTACTTTTGGTCGTATGTGGGATTGTGTCTCAGTACTTTTGGTCGTATGTGGGTTTGCGTCTCAGTACTTTTGGTCGTATGTGGGATTGTGTCTCAGTACTTTTGGTCGTATGTGGGTTTGTGTCTCAGTACTTTTGGTCGTATGTGGGTTTGCGTCTCAGTACTTTTGGTCGTATGTGGGTTTGTGTCTCAGTACTTTTGGTCGTATGTGGTTTGAGTCTCAGTACTTTTGGTCGTATGTGGGTTTGTGTCTCAATATGTTTGGCCACAACGTGTGAAAACATAATGAGAAATAATAATATAAAGTGATCCACATTTCCGAGGGTTGGAAGGCAAGATAAGGGTTTCCCCGTTGGCGGCGCTGTCAAAGTTTGCATATGGATACTGGCTGGCCAAAAGCCTGTCAGAACAGGGGTTGGGATGGCATGAAGAATTGGGTAGGTGAAATTGAGAGTAAAAGGGATATAAAAACCCGAAAACAAAACAAAAGACCAACGGCACCACTGAGAGAATGTCCACATTGGTCGGATAGAAAACAAGACTTTTGTACCACATGAATGCACATGCCACATTTACTTTTCAAACAAGTAAATTGTCCCATTTCTTCATCACTGAGGTTCCAGTATATTCATTAAGTATTTTTTTAAAAATCTGAGAAATGTTTCGAACAAGACATGGCCCGGAGGACCAGAACAAATCTTGTATCCAACTCTGCTTATGGAATGGTCAGGCACGCAAAGCAACACCATCACGTCACTGCCTAGGACCTGCAGGAATGTGCAGCGTTACTTGGACAAATGTCTCCTACGCGCAAGAGATCAAGTAAAGAACCTTATCTGAGATCTCAAAAGTCAAAGTCTGAAGTATGGAATATAATAGATAAGCCCAATGCATTGTGTTATTGACTCAAATGGTCTTATGTAACAAAGATTAAACTCTATTGCTACTCATTTGACGAGAGGTTTTACACAAGACTGTATAGCTTGTCATGCTTAAATGCGACAGATTGTTCAATGCCTGTAATATACAGTAGACAGATGTGAGTGTTTGGTTATGGATGTTCACACCTATCACTGTAGATGAAAAGCTGGCAGAGCATTAGTGGGACTGGAAAATGGAGTATCCTATCATCCCCCACTATTTACCATGGATCATAAGTAGCTGAGAACTTCTCCTTCCTTCTGAAGTACCTCTGTATTTAGTGTGACAGCCGGGATGAAATCTGAAGTGTGAGTTATAATGGAAACCCTGAGATATAGTTTTTCAGTTCTTTGTGCGTAATTCATAGGTTTGACTTGTACTGTTAAAGCTACTGAACAGATGGGTTCATGCCTCAGTAAGCCGAGTTATGAGCAGATTCCCTCTGTAACCACGGGTGTGAGATCTTACACTTCCAGCACAGCAGTAGGAAATGCAAACAGAGCCGTTTAAACAAGCAGTAGAGTAGCCCGATGAGGGCAAACACCACTTTCGGACAAAACAAGGTGACTTTTGGATCGAGTTCACGTCGCATTTCTGTAGATGCCACTTGTTTGCACATTTCTTAAAGAAAACACATTGCACACATTCTGTGGATCAGCTTTCATTTTTGTTTCTTGCTTTGGTATGAACTGTGGAGTATCAGTAGAGATGGACGAAAGAGATATGAAGTTTCTGTGTCCTGATAAACAGGACTAGTGTCATCTAATAAAATACAAATGAAAGCAGACGGGAAATTCACGAAACGACATTGCTTATCAGTGGCTTATCAGTATGCTGTTAGGCCTTCACCTGTCTTGATCACACCATCGTGAGATATTTTCTTTTTACAATATGGAGTGCACTTTCAGGTCACAACGATAAGTCGTCTTTATAGCTTTTTCTTTCTTCCAGCAGTCTGTTTGTCCTTCGTTGAGCTCTGTTCTTTCGCGACATCAGTCACAGCTCTGACTGCAGCTCAAAACAGCTAATCCTTAATAATGCGCTGAGTTTTTTCGATGCTTACATTTTGGCTTTCTACCAGTTCATCATATCTTCTTTTGCTCAGGGCCAAACCACAAATCAGCAGTACACTGGTTTAACACTAATGTCCTTCTTATACAAACGGCTTAAAGACCTGGCAACCACAATATTTTTTAAGTGTGTTTATGTGCACTTAATAATCTGATAAATGCAGAAGATCAGATTTTGTTAGTAAGAGTATATATAATCAGATAATGGGAAAGCTCTGGGTTTAAATGCCTTAGACAGTAATCAGACTTCCACTTTGCAGCCAGCCAATAATCTCACAGAAACATCATTTCATTTGATTTATTTATAAGTCATTTATACCATTTCTAAGCCATGGACATCTGATAATGAAATAATTTAGAAACATTAGTTTTTTAAATAATTAACTCTGTTCTTGCGTGGCACCGCTGCCTTACAGCAAGAAGGTCCCGGGTTCAATCCCAGGGTGGAGCGGCCCGAGTCCTTTCGGTGTGGAGTCTGCATGTCCTCCTCCCCGTGTCTGCGTGGGTTTACTCCGGGTACTCCAGTTTCCTCCCACAGTCCAAAGACAAGCATGTTAAGTTAATTGGGGTCTCTAAAGTAGCCCTTCACGTGTGATTGTATGCATGACTGTGTGTGTGTGCTCTACAATGGATTGGCGCCCCGTCTAGGGTGGTTCCAGTAATTGTGCCCAGGGTTGCCGGGTGGTAGCCCGTGTGGATTAAGCGGAAGATAATGAATGGATGAATAACTCTTAACGCACTTTAACTATGTGCACGGATGTACATTTGTTGGGTCACATCTCCGTTCCCACATGGTCTACAAACTTTCAAAGCTGGTTTGTGCTAACTCATTTTCCATCTCTCCCTTGTAGGAGGCTCACTTTTTCATCAGTGCGTCTAATAAAGATGAGCTGACTGAGGAGAAGATAAGCACCATTGTGCCAAAAGTTCAACCACAGACTGAAATGATTCGGAAAAACTCAAAGCCAAAGGATAAAGAAGAGAAAGTGGTAGCTGATCAATCCTACACTCTTACCTTTAAACACTGACCCATGTTCTAATGGCTTACCCAAGTCCTTTGTTTTCTACTCACAGGGAACGAACTACAGGAAGACGAACGCTGCCCTCGAGATCAAACGGATAAACAGAGACTCCTTCTGGGCGCATGCAGAGGTACAGCCGAACTCCCAGTCTCTGCTGCCTGAAATACAGCAGACGTAGTAAACCACTGGAAGAAAGGACCTATAAATGTGTCCTGCACTTTTACCATGTACCTTGTTTTTGTGAGCATTATAATATCAGTTAATACAATGAGTATTAAAGTATTTACTGTACAGGGATATGGGACACAAATAAAGTAGAGGAAATAATGGTGCAATCGCTCAGTGTTGAGGGAAAAAAAAAACTAGAGAATTACCCTGTGATTTCAAAATGCAAATTTGTCTGAAGTTAAAAGGGAGAGCATACAAACTAAGTAGGCTTTTAACTTGGCTAATTTACAAAGGCTTGCTTGTTTGATTTATTTGTATAATTAACGTCACATCAGTGGCGATGACAGGACACTCAGAAAATTTACTCTCACTGTTTGACCTAATGCTTGACTACGGAATATGGGAGGAAATTATGCAGTAAATCCACACGGGCACACGGGATCTCTGGGGCTATGGGCCACCTTGCCGCCCAGGCTAATCGAAAGAAAGCAGGGTTGTCAACTGAAAAAAATGGAAAGGATCATAAAATGTCTAGAATGTGGAACAAAATTCCTATTCCACATGGGACTGTGGTAGACTGGTGGATAAGGTACTGGACTATGGACCAGAGGGTTCCTGGTTCATATCCCGCTTCTGCCAATTTGCCACAGGTGGGTCCCTGAGCAAGACCCTTAACCCACAATTGCCTGCATTGAAAATGTAAATAAAATGGAATTTATATATAGAGAAGCCAAATGGAGAGCAGTGCCAACATATGAACAGAAGAAATCTGCCCTATGGACATGATTCTGGGTTTCTATCTGCTATTGTTCCAATGTCATATACGTTCATACAAACACGACATAATAAAGATATGATACGGGGCCGCGTGAAATCTAAAGCACCAGGGCAGATGGCCCAAAGAGTAAATTACATAGACTAAACACTGTTTGGGTAGTGGCTCGTTCTCAGCACTGCTGTGACACTTGCATGTGTTGTGCTGCTATGAGTGGATCAGACACAGCAGTGCTGCTAGAGGTTCTGACACCTCGGCTTTGCTACTGGACAGATGAGCCCACAGGATCCTGTGAGCTCCGATGAAGGAATTATGGGATGACTAACACAACAGCGAGGTGGGGCAATAAGGCAGACGCGGCTAATAGAGTGCACAGTGAGTGAACACAGTGTTTAGAAACTCCAGCAGCACTGCTGTGCCTGATCCATTTGTACCAGCACAACACACAGTCGCTACAGTCTGTAATTGTAGATCTAAGTATTGTATTGTAGATGTAAGTCTTACCTTGTATTTACTGTTTATTGTTAAGTGGAGTGCTCTTTGTTCCTGTATGTATTGTTTATACATCATATTTCTATTCATCCTGCATTGTCTTGTCTCAGCGTGAAGAAGAAGAGAGGAAGGAAGAAGAGAAGAGGAGAGCTGTTGAGGACAGGAGACGTCGAGAGAGGGAGAGAGTCATGCAGGAGAAGAAGGATGCTGAAGAGAGAGACAGAAAAATGAACGAAAAACTACAGATCATCGAGGAGCAAAGGTTTTACTAATTTACATTCATGGAATTTAGCAGAGGCCCTTATCCAGAAAGACTTACAACTCATGCAGTCTTACAATTCAAGCCATGGTGGGTTAAGAGCCTTGCTTAAGGACTCAACCGTGGCAGCCTGGCAGAGGTGGGATTTGAACCCAGGACCATCAAGTCCAAAATCTTAACCTCTAGGCTATGGCAGTCCTAATGATAAGGTAAATAGGAAAATATAGGATAATAGGTAAGTGTGGGCAGCCCTAGCCAAGTGACATGTAGTTGGGTTTTTTTGCATTATGTGAGGCAACACCTTTATATGGCAGTTCTCATTTTAATGCATGCTTTTAAAAAGAGCAAAAAACGTGCAGTATTTGGTATGCGCAACAGTTTTGGAATCTTTCCAGATAATTTACTGGGACTTTTGTAACGTCTTTAAACCGAACTGACTCATCATCAAGGTCACCGATCACAACAGTATAATTGTAGCGTTTGAACCCCTAGTGATAGCTGGTCATGCCTGTCTTACTGACACAGGAGAGCTTGGGTAAATTCAATTATACATTATTTTAATTTGACTCATGTGTGGAATCCTATAGATCCAATTCTATGGAAGTCCAAAGCGGCGCCATTTCTTTAAAAACGAATTCAACTTTGCGTTTTAAGTTTGTTCTCTGCGCTGGGTAGACTTTATTCATTTAGAAAAATCTATAAAACATTTAAAACTTTTGCCTAAGGCTTTATAACATTGTGCTCAACATTTCGGCTCTTTCAGGAGAGCCGAGGCTCATCTGGTTGAAGAATCGAGAAGACAGGAGAAAGCTCGATGGGTGAGTATCACAGATTTCAGGTATTGATGAAAGAGAAAGTTAAAACGTTTATTACAATATGGTAATATTTTGATGTATGTGATGGGCAGGAGGTGCAGCAAAGAGAGCATGAGGAGGAGATGAGAGCTCGACTCCGACGTAGTGAATCCATAGAGAAAGCAGCTGTAAGTGTGTGCATTTACTTCAGCAATTAGCCACGTAGTCACCCATGGCATATATATATATATATATATATATTATTTTTTTATTATTTTATTTTATCTGCTCTCCAGTAGCAGGGCTGAGCCACATTGCATACAAATATTTTAAAATACTGTAAATAAATCCGTCTCCCCAGGACGCATCTGTTTACCAAAATCCTGGCCAATATTTCACAACATCGCCTGTCATTAATGGTGTTCATTCCTGCATGGCCAGCCAAACAATTCTGGATGGCCCATTGACTCATTTACAAATACCATGCTGTGGATGCATTATTGCATAGTTCTCATTAAATGACTTCTATATATTATTATATATTATATATATTAGTTACCCTGTTCCTGTAGACTCAGCCATGCCTCAAGATATCATTCAAAATATCAAAACCCCAGGCTGCAGGTATAAACATTCCCTGGATGGGACACCTGTCCACCACAGGGCCGCCCTCCCCTCCCTCAAATTCCATCTTGAGCCCTGGTTGTCGCAGTGGTGTGCTAGCAGCACCATGCAAGCACCATAAAGTTCAACTTAATTCAAATTCAATTCTCTTATGACCACTAGGAGGCAGCAGCACTGATTTCACAACGCTCCATGAACCCTCGGGAGTTTTTCAGACAGCTGTCCTCATCCTCCCTGAGTTCCACCAGTCCCATATCACCACGCTCGGGTAAGAATCGCATCAATTACATTTCTTTAAATACCTTTAAACGATCATTTATTTGTTACATTCATAAATTCTGTCTGTCTGTCTTGCCTTATATCCAGGCAAGCCTCCATTCCGTCGTTACCAGCGCAGTCTGACAGACACCGCCTTCATCTTTGAGAGAGCCAACAGCTTCAGCGGTCCTACTTCCCCTCTCAGTCCCTCTGTCAACTCTCCTTTCTCTTGCACCCCGACCAGCCCCTTAAATCGAGCCGTGTCGCCGACAAGTCCCAGCTTCCGTCCAATTGTGTCTCCTCAGTCCCCTCGTGCCCCCATAAGATCTTCCCCCACACCTCCCCCCGAGTTCTCTCCGCCCACTCTGCCACCTCCACCTCAGTCCTCCCTTCCAGTTCTTCCTGCGTCCCAGGTTTCTGCAGACCTGCTTGAGATTCAATCTCCCAGCCAAGAGGGTAGTGGGCAGGAACCTGCTGCCATTCCAAATGCTCCTGATGCACCGCTGCCCGAGAGTCCAGTTCGCTCGAAGGGTAAATCTGGAATTTTGAGCTTAAATTTATAATTACAGCATGCCCTCCCAACTTAAAAAGAGTGTAGTCATCCAAAGTAAAGTTAAAGCAATTATGGGATAAGGACCTTTCTCTGGTGACCAACAGTTGCAGCTTGGCAGTGATGGTACATAACCTCTAGTAAACGTGGGCTGTGGCACCAAGCAGTTCTAGGGGGAGGTTCTAAGTTGGGAGGAACTACCCTCTGTGGAGCTCCCTCGAGAATTACATGCATTCCAGGTCCCTTTTTGGTTTGCTTTCACACTGCCAGTAGGAGTCATGTTGTACTTCCTCTGTCACATGGAGTCTCAGAAAAACCTGGACCTAACTGCTGTCTGTTCTTTTGTTTCCCATTTTTAGATCTGTTTTTTTTTTTTTTTACATCTATCGGTGTACAAGTCTATTTCAAAACGGCAGTTTCACTCAAAATTCTACACTTTCATCACCAAGCCTTGCTCAATATCTCGTCTAGAGGAATCACTGCATCTTTCTATCACTCAGGGCTAATATGTGATGGCAAAAACATCTAGTTTGAAGTAGTACAGCTATACATGGCGTTCCAATCACTACAGTCGTTCCCAGTTCCTTTCGTAGTTCTATAAAAAGATCCTCCATGGAGAAAGCGCCTAACAGTTCAGTACCTAAACTTCTGCACCACCACTGTACTCGATTTGGACCCTGAATGCCATTAGTAGCTCAGCTTCTTTCCTACTTTCTTCTCAGACCTCCACACAAACACCAGTGTGCTGCATGAGCTCGACCTGAAGGTGGATGAAGGTGTGCTAGTCGAGGAGGATGAAGAGGAAGAGGAGGAGGAGGAGGAGTTACGAGCAGAAACAGCAGCAATTTCCATGCTGTGCTCAGAAACCAAAACATCTGGGATCTGCGTGGATGTAATCGAATCAGAGCAGGCTTTCTTACCACAACTGGAACAAAGAGCTGGCCCTGCGATTGGCTCACTAGTGGAGTTGGAGGAACCCACAGAGCACGAGCATGAGCACCACGTAAGTGAGGAAATAGGGATTGGTTCAAACGAGCAGCCACCAGAACCTGAAGCTTTAGAGAGTGAAGAAGCAACCCTGGTGGACGATGCAGAAGACGAGATCGAAGCTGACATTGGTAAGCAGTTCGGTTCCGTTCTCGTACTTCAGTAGGGGCTCTGTGACAAACCATAGGTGAGATTGAACAAGGTTCCAATAATAAATGTCTGCAGATATCCATGTGGCAGATTCAAAGAACGGAGACGCTGAAGAAGACAGACTGGACCAAAATGGTGTATATCGTCAGAATGGTACAGGTAAAGACGACGCGATTGGCTTAAACCAACATGCTCAAGTGGCTAAATGGAAAAATGGGACTTTGATGTTTACATGCTCGTCATTTAGGTAAGGAATATGATGATTCCTCTGAGCACAGCACACCTGATAGATGTACTTACATCGTCAACCGTGCCGAATCTGATGAAGACGATGAGATCCAAATCGAGGATGCATCAGAAAATGGAGAGGTTTGCACCACTGTTCATCTTTTTTTTTTAATTATTTGATCCATTTCATTTACAAATGAAAACGATACAACATTCAAAATGGCTATTCTGTTTCTCTTCTTCAGTTCCCGGACAGATCCTTGCTGTGTGTCCGTGCACTCTATGATTACCAAGCAGGTCAGCAGTGCTACTGTCTGTACATTTAACACACAAAACAATTGATGTCTATCGAACAATAACTGAATAACTTTCGAACTGATATAATCCCCTGTGCTAGTGCTACAGACTTCAGTAGGAACATCTTTAGCAACGATCAACAGCAACTCCGTTTGATTAAGGACTGTGGTGGTCTTTTCTAAACACTTTTTATTGTTTCCAGAAGAAAGCAGCTGTTGTTTGGGTCTTTGTGTTTTGTTAAACTTAAGACCATGGACCAGACATTTTCCATTTATTCCCTTCACTGGCTTGATACAGTCGAATTCGGTTAATGGGAGCACATCGGGACGCGATCGGTCCTAATAACCAGCTGGTTCGATTAAACGAACATGCCCTATGTTACAAGACGGGATGTGCTATAGTTTATGTAACATTAAATGTTTGTTCAACTTTTATTGTACAATATACACGTATAGCGAACGTACAAACATTTCCATTTCCAACATTTAGCAGACGCCCTTATCCAGAGCGACTTACAACTAATACAGTCTTACAATCCAAGCAATGGTGGGTTAAGGGTCTTGCTCAGGGACCCAACTGTGGCAGAGGTGGGATTTGA
>JAUZST010008790.1:0-13365 GCA_034779995.1 Parotocinclus haroldoi
ATATATATATATGTAAAACAACATATATCATGTATCTGTATGCATGTCTATTTGTGCCTGTATGTGTGTTTGTGTGTGTGTGTGTGTGTGTGTGTGTGTGTACATATACATACAGACCAGACCACATTTTTGTAAGCTCCTCATAATATTTGTTATACGTATTAGATGTACAGAATGATAGACAGACTTACCAATCTCTTCTTCCCCTCCAATCTTCTGGTCCAAGCGATGTAATAAAGCAGCTCTATTAAAGAGCATAAATGCTGTCCGCCCGTGTGTATCGAGCCTCCCGTCTATTCTCACGCGTCTCCGTTATATGCTATAGAGATTTAACTAGAACAACGCGATCGTCCCAAAATCCTTAACCCCATACACCTTTAATCAGAGAGATGACTGGCTCCACGGACAGCTCCGCTCTGGTATGCAGATATTCACACATCAGACTGGCCGCCAAAACTCGTCTCGATGTGTCGACTCTGGATTTTGCACGTAGCGAGCACGCAGGGTCCCTCCCTCCTCCGATCGTGGGCGCGCATTTTACGCCGAGAACGCGAGAAGGGGAGCGATGCGCCTCGGGATCGCGCACATGGATTGGGTAGGAGGGTTAGGGTGCACGCGCAGGGATGGAACGCGTTCAAACTAGGGATGAGCGTTTCGGTTCTTTTCCGTGAGCCATATCGCGCGGCACACAGTCGGTTCTTTCATCTTCCAAACGACTCAGTTCAGCATTGTTCAGTATCCTGACCCAGACTGTACGATATTATGAGCTTTAAACAGTTGGATTGGACCTTGTAAGATCGGTCGTAAGTTGCTCTGGATAAGGTTGTGTGCTGAAAAAGAAAGTAAAAGGAAACAGCAAAAGAAAGTAAAACACTGTATCCTATCATCATAACAAGCAACAAGGAAAACTGATCCTGCGATTGCTCCAGGTACTATGCAAAGATCAAAATAACCCCAGGGGTGGCTTGAACACCTGCCATTTTCTGGCATGTATAATTTAAATGCCACTGTGGTAACAGAGCATCCGCCACCATGCTTCACAGTTGAGTAAGTTTAGAATTTTTTTTCTCTCACTTTTATATTTTATGAAGCAAATATCAGACAATGTGTGTCTAAGTGGGACAGCACGGGGGCTGGGTGGGCGGCACCGCTGCTTCACAGCAAGATGGTCCCGGGTTCAATCCAGGGTGGAGCGGCCTGGATTCTTTCTGTGTGGAGTCTGTATGTCCTCCCCGTTGCTGCGAGGGTTTACTTCGGGTACTCCGGTTTCCTCCCACAGTCCGAAGACATGTGTGTTAGGTTAATTGGTGTCTCTAAATTGGCATTGACTTGTGTGTGTGTCTTTGACGACAGGCGAGGGGACACGTTGGTCAATGTATTCCCTCATCGCGTCTTTATGGGTATGAGCGGACCCCGCATCAAGCGGGACTTGACCCGCGAGGAAAGAAGAAGAAGTGTGTCTAAGTGATTTGGGAAAAGTACATATTTGTGAAAATGATACATTCTTCAAACCACAACTTTGTTGTAAGACCTTTTTAAATTTTTGAAATATGTGAAGTGACATTGTCCTTTACTTTAGTGTCTGGAGTATCTGAAGAGACCTCAAATCCGTTTACCAACCAAACAGGAATTCTTAGTTAAAGACACGTCCTAGGAAGCACATTCTCCTCTGTAAGCGTGGGGAACACAGAGGGCACACTTGATGCAGACGTATCCACGTGTGCCAGTGCATGCCAATGAGCTGGCCTTGACAGACAAGCATTGTGCTAGAGCCAAGTGGGTAGAATCATGTGACCTCGTGAATAGGCAGGCAAGGGTGGCTCAAGAGACAAGGGTGCCAGCAGCTGTGGAAGCTTAATGAGGCTGGCACACTGGGCAGTAGTGTACTTCCCATGCTCCCATGTAGCCATGAAAGGTGTAAATCGGGCAGAATGCAAGAAGAAATACTTGATACCACTTGAACACAAAGCTAAGCTACGCTGTAACCAAAGCTGGTTTAAATGCTTTTGATTCGGCTCAGATGCGTGGCAGGGTGGCAGTGCTATTATTAGAGCTATCACCTCAAACCTCAGAGATCACAATTTTGATTTCTGACCTGGACTCCATCTGTGTGGATGTTCCCTGGGTGCTCTGTTATATTCTTGTAGCTCAGCGAAGTGTGCTTGTTTGGCCATGTGCTGCTGGTTAGGAGTTGGACTAAGCAGGTTTGAAAATGAAATGTCTTACTACTGTGGTATATTCACATTATCATACCAGTATCCCACTGTGGTAACCTCATATACACCATAATCATATACACCATATTTACCATGCTGATGACCGATACACCAAACCAGAAAACGAAATCATGCTTGTGACCTTCACATCAACCAAACCAGAAAACCATATCATGCTTGTGACCATCATACCCACCACGCCAGAAAACCATATCATGCTGGTGACCATCATACCCACCACGCCAGAAAACCAAACCATGCTGCTGACCGTCATACCCTCCACACCAGAAAACCAAATTATGGTGATGACCAATACAACAAACCAGAAAACTAAATCATGCTTGTGACCATCATACCCACCACACCAGAACAATAAACCATGCTGCTGACCATCATACCCTCCACACCAGAAAACCAAACCATGCTGCTGACCATCATACCCTCCACACCAGAAAACCAAACCATGCTGCTGACCATCATACCTACCACACCGGAAAACCAAACCATGCTGCTGACCATCATACCCTCCACACCAGAAAACCAAACCATGCTGGTGACCATCATACCCTCCACACCAGAAAACCAAACCATGCTGCTGACCATCATACCCACCACACCAGAAAACCAAATCATGGTGATGACCGATACACCAAAGCAGAAAACCAAACCATGCTGCTGACCATCATACCCAATATAATATAGTGTATGAGTAAATAAAGTCCACCAAACATATTCACACATGTGAGGGTGTTTTGGTTATAGCTTTGTTGTTGAAGAAAAGCATGTGCTAAGGATTCGATGTGCTTCAGATTGCACTTTTAATCATCTAAACTCTGTGAGTCTGTTGATCATGGTCTGGACAACCATGTTTTATGCCTTAACAGATTAATAATATGTCATCTCTGGTTGTGGCTTGTCCAGAGAGGCAGTGTTTATCCACCCATTACCCCCGTACCTGTATGCACACCAGACTTTCCGTGCTTTTCAACTCATGTTGACTGTCAATAACTGGCCAGTTATTGTCAGGTAGAGGACAAATACAACTTAGAAGGCACTGCATTTCTATGCTTCACTGACTGTTTGTGGCGTGTTGATGCTGGTGAGCCTGTATCGCTCAAGGACAAGATTTGAAGGTCATTCCTTTAACAGTAGTCCCAAATGTGCAGTGTTTCTTCTTACCACAAATGGAATCGATCAGCTAAAAGAGTTTTGGACTGGAGCTGAGTCATTAGCTGCATGCCTCAATTCTCACACTCTCACCTCCCGCAGCAAGTTGTTTAGTCTTTAATACGTGTCCATATGTGGTTACTGTATGACTCACTGTCATGAAAAAGTGGACAGGATGATTTAGCGGAGCTAAAAATTTCTTGTGAAACGTCAGGTGTTGCACCCTTCTGACCTTGTGTAGTCATATTACATTTACGTGGTTAGGTACGACGACAACTGGAAAGCTTAAAGACCGTTCACATCATTTTAAAATCTCTCAGTTTAATTTGGTTAAATTAATTGCTGATTCTGAAATGTCCTTACTCTGTGTTTGTGTGTGTGTGTGTGTGAGGATTGGCACCCTGTCTAGGGTTGTTCCTGCCTTGCACCCTGTGTCACCAGTTAGGCAGCAGCTTTCCCACGCATCTGACCAGGATTAAGTAAAAAAGAAAGTGAGTGAATTAATGAATCTTTTCTTTGGCAGACATTTGTATTGACCGTTTTCTTAGAAACCTCTTGTTGCAAAATAGGTTTTTTCTGTTCTCTCTGGCTGTTATATCACATGAATGATAGTGACTGAGATTTTTTGGTCAGGGTAAATAAATAGAAAGTGTAGGTGCTAGTTTATGAATCGTTATTTTTTCTTTGGATTTATGTTTTTAAAAAAAACAAAAAACAAAAAAAACAACCGGAGGCTTAACATTGCCAATTCAGGTATGAAGTAGGCCAGAGCAATTTTACATCACACTCTTTCTCCCTCTGGTGCTTGAGGGCTGAAATTGCATAACGTTATTCAAACAGATAACAATGCCGTACCATGATTTTTGTAATATTTTTTGTAAAGAATCAATCTTTTGGAGGACATTATAATTTATGAAAGGTCTCAGGCGCTTCAGATGCCCCAGAGAAGATAATAGTCCTTTGTAGGGCATCACTCACTTATGCCCTTCAAACGAGCTCACTTAGTAGCTTGTCCACAAGATACGGCTGAGTGGGTGTGTAGGTTTTCTTAATCTTGAATTGAAATTAGAGTTAAGATATTTGTAGACAATGTAGTATGTTGTAGTGGTGAAACTGAAGAAAATTTATAAGTTCTGGGTAGTGACTGAAAAGATAATAGGCTCTTCCTCTAGTTAACTGGACCTGAACTGATAGAATGAGGAATCCAAATGATTTTGTAGAGCCTCTAAGAAGTTCCATTGCTCCTTTAAAGTAAGAAGAACCAGTTGTGGTGTTATAATTGGTGTCCCCTGGTTGGTTCCTGTCCTAGCCATTCCATGGGAGTCCATCTGGACATAGACCAAAGGGCAGACCCAAGACAAAGCTGGCTTGAAGTTGATTAAGTCTAGGGATTGGAATAATAAGCTGGAATCTGTGGTTAGAAAAGTTTGTCCCCGCGATAAATGACTGGAGGATGATGTTATGATAAAGACGTTATCAGTTGAATGCATCTGTAAACGTTTTACGGTGCACTCCAGTCAGAGAGAGTCAGGCTTTGAGATTAATGATGCACAACATTATAATAACCTCTAGATGGCAGCCAATGTACTATGACAGTCAGTGTTTATTCATCAATACGGTACCAAATTGCCTTATATAAGTTAGAGCTTTTCTGTATTTGAACCAAAAGTATTATTACACATCTGTTCATAGTGAAAACTCCTATTCACTGTAATACTGGGAGAGTCCTGGTCTGGGACCCCACTGAAATACACGAAAACTGTTCTGTACCTGTCCTCTTAAATCCTCTTAAATCCTCTTAAATCCTTACGGATGTGCTCTTCTTCGAAGGCTAAAGAACATGTTATAACTGTTAAAAATGGATGAATTAGTTTTATTAAACAGTATTCAAGATTTCAATTTCTTCTGCACACATACTAATACAATACATTTTTTTTTTACATTTTGTACCAATAAATAAGACATAAGACACAATAAGACTAATAAACTGCTATTCTTTGAACTTTCCCATTAGTACACCGACTGGTTTCCTTATCCGCTTGATCCAATTGAGGTTCATGGTTCACTGAACACTGCAGGGCACGTGCATACACACATATCACAATCATACAGATATTACCCCCTTTACATTTAAACTAAGACATTCTTATGGACCCATTCCTTTCCAGAAAAAAATGTACTGTGAAATTTGACATTAGAGCCATGAAGTGACCAAATTACCATCGACAATTCATAGTAGAACTGTGAAATGATTTATGGTCAGTTCATGATCAAACAAGTTTAAAGGTGTACTAGGAATTTTGACAGTGGAATCACGAAGTGGGCAAATTATCATCAAAAATCCATAGTAGGACTGTGAACTTTATGGTCAAACTGTGAAATTTCAGCACAAATTTTCAGTTTTTCTCTACATATTTTCCTGGGTCTAGCGTTTTTTCCCAGAAAATATTTTTTTTTTAGCGATTTGCTCTTACTGTTACTTCAGGCACATAAATGATAGTGACTGAGATTTTTGTTCTGAGTAAATAAATCGGTTATGAATCGTGTTCTTATTCACAAAAACACTAAAATACAATCATTGTCTGATTACACATATAACAATCATCAATGGACAAAAGACATGCAATTACCCATCCAAGGTTTAAAATAGGCCAGAATGCTTTTACTTCACACAAACAGATAACATGACTTATGTTTTTATGCTTTGCTTTAGAGAATGGACCTTTCGGGGGATGTTTTAACTTGAAGACGACCTGGACCTGGACCTGTCACAGAATCAGTGGAAATAAATCTGGGCCATGGTCTGGACAGGGCATTGGTCCATTGTCAGGCATCACATGCTCATACCCTCATGCTTATCCAGTACTGGGGCAATCTAGAGAAGCCAGTTCATCTAATAGCATGTAGACATGAGGAGAAGTTTTGGGTAAGGTATACAAACTTCATATTACTGTCAATATTACAGTCATCATTGTGTAAATTGTGCTCTGGAACCTTGAAGTACAAATAAAGCAGTGCTTGCAGCTTCAACACTCCTGAAGAGCAGTCCTCATCATGACCAAGAGGCAATTCGAGACTTGGACCTTCCTGTGATTTAATGTGGACTGTTCATAGCTGAGCTGTTATTACTCCTATCCATTTGCACTTCACAGCACCATCACTTGTGCTAAACCACGGCTTGTTTACCTGTTGAAAATGTAGCAGCCTATGATGGTACTGTCTTAAAAGTCACTGAACTTTTTAGCGCAACATGCCAGCATTTGTCTATGGAGATTACACACTTGATTGTATGCACCGGTTGCCATGGTTTCATTTGGAACAGAAATCAGAGCATTTTCATTCCATCTCACAGTCCCCCTATGAACAGCGAGAGGCCACAGATGGGATTTTCAGTATTAATAGCTGGTTGATGGTTCTTAATACTACTCTAAGACAAGCAAAGATATTTAACAAAGGTTAAGTGATTACTCTCCGGTTTTCCGACCTAACCTCTGACCAGCTCGTTCTTAGTTTGTGGCAAACTAAGATGGTCACAAGCAAACCATTCAATGGCTTTGCATACACGGTTCATCAATCCTGTTCTCACTATACCTCACTATTACTATTTTCAGTTTATAGTTTCAGGGAGTTTTGTGTAACTGCTTTGTAACAATCAGACTTGTTGCTGTGTTGAATCGAACATTTAATAGAATGGTGAGTTGAACCCACTAAGTAAAAACTTAGCAACCAAAACACCTGAGCAATTTGACTTCCATTGTACGTACATATACTGCCGACAAAAATTAGGGGATACTTCTTAATGAAATATCCCATAATGAAACATGCCCTGTTTTTCGTGAGGAATGCATGTGGCGAAAAGATAACAGTTCTATTCTGTACACATAAACATTTCCGTCCATAGTAATCACACACACTGTACAGCTCATTACGGGTGCTCTGGTAGGAGAATAGTTTGTTAAATGATGGGTTAAGTAGTGGTTATGCGGTGGTCCTTAAAATGTACAAACAAGCTGATCCTGCTGAGTAGCCCTCAAACCATTAGCACTTTCCACTCCTGACCTTTGAGAGCTGAACCTGAAACATTATTCACAACCACATAGCGGTTACATAAGACACTCCTGCCTGTGTTTACTACAGACTGCTGATGAGTGTAACAGCTCACATTTCATCCTGCTCTGTCTGAGCTCCCAGACCATGCAGCAGTTCACTGCTCATGTACATGCAGAGTCGTAGGTAACAAGTGCAATTATATAGGTATATTTTTTGAAATTTGAAATTTATGTGAATATTTCTTTCATTTAATACATTGAACTTTTACTCAAGGAAGAAAATCTACTTTTTACTGACTATATTATCTAAACAGAATCATTACTTATCTATTCATTTAACTGTTTCTATTTATTGTTTTACTTTGAATCTAGTCCGGTATCTAACCAAGCACACATTGGCATCCTAGGTCCATACTTACATATTACATATTACAACCATCACGAGGACGCATGTGGGAAAAATCTTTTTGTATTCCCTCACTGTGTGTGGCGATTCAGGATTTTGAAGGTGAAGGTGCTCTTGCTGAGCAGGTATGCCTTTACAGGCATTTATGATATTAGAGATCATAAGGACACAATTCACACAATTACTTATTTAAGGGTCAAGTATGTCCAATAATTGGCAAAATTTCCTTTAAAAATCCGATCCATCCGGTATATGTTGGTTCATCATGTTTAAAAGTGTTTTTTTATTCTGTTATTGATTGTGTATTGATATGATTTTTATGATCATTGACTTTAATGAACATTGTCTTCTAACAGTGGAGAGAGAGATGGCTGAAAATTATTTTTCCACATACTTTTTATTGTAGTACAAACCATTATGATCCACAGAATCTTTTGTCCTCATTAAATACATTCCTATTAAAGAAATACTTTGTACTTTTTGTAAATGTAAAGGAATCTGGAACATATTATAGAACTTAACTGGAGAAAACAATGGATGCCAGAGGTTTCTGCTGAAGTGCCAGGTTATGATCCCCTTTTCAACCTCCTCTCCCTCAGTCGCGGGCAATACTTCAGGAATAAACTACTGATATTAAGACATGGATATCTGCCCACCATGTAAGATTTTTACTTCCCATGATCCAATAACCAGCTAGCTGGGCCAGCCAGCCCATTGTTCTGAGAACACGAGCAGCTTTGATATCTCTCGTTCCTCCAAGCAGTGTGCTTAAGGTCGTTAATTTCTTTGCTGTTGTTTTTCAAACAGCATTCCCTGATGTTCAGCATCGCAAACCTGTACTGATCCTCCACTGTGATTGCCTATTGGCTGTAAAAATGGTTCCAGGCATCCTTTTATTGCTTCAGTGTATATATTTCATTGTTACTTTCAAGATCTCAGACTCACCAGTTCATGAAACCACAACCTAACTGCCCAGTTTTGGTTTTCATGCGCAAATGCCCGGTCTGTCTTGTGTATTTTATTCAGAACAGCTATGCATTGTTTCAGGGCCTTAGCATCGATGTGTCTTCTAACATTGGAGTCACTGACAGAAACAGCTGTTTAATTGTTTTAAGATGTAAAGCAGGTGTGGTGCTGGATTTAACCTCTTGGTGGCTACTTGAGGGTTACTATGTCGGTTGCATCTTTAGGAAAACATTTTTTGGGATGGAGCTTTAATTCATCTGTTTAAATGATTGAAAAGATGACATGAAAAGATGTAAGTGGATGTAGAGTGCATTAAAGTAGACTGAACAACTGAAATTCTTACTGATTTGATGTCAAGTCTAGTCTGTGTTTAATGTTTAATGTCTTTAAATGTGTGCTTAAGATCTTTATGACATGCCTACTCACAAATGATGGCTGCCTTTTGGATATGGTGTAAATGTGTATCTTTTATATCTGTTTCTATTTATTTAACATTAAAGATGAAAACTTATGAAAAAAATGAAAATACAGGTTAGAGCTGTTCAATGTAGATCAAATTCAGTATTATTTCTATCATATTGTGGTGCATTGTTTATATGTGTTCATTTGATTTATTTTCTTGAATATCGATTTAATTTGCACTATAGGCACTTGAGTATACGGACACAAGCAGAGACAAGTTTGTACTCTTAACAGTCCAAGTGTCATGCCTAATTATACCTACGTACACCTAAAAGTGCTGATCCTTCCTACGTCCTGATGACTTTTAACTAGCTTTATTCTTATTATTATCATTATTATTAGTTATTTCCCATTTTCCGTTGTTAATTCGTTATGAGGCCAAGAGAATCAATCAAATTTTTTAATACTTTTGATTGTTCATTAAACCTGTTGTTTTTTATGTGGTCGTTTTATTTTCTTCTCCATTGTACAGGGTCCAGTATTTTGAAAGCTTCTTATGCATAAAATGTTATTACAGTATTATTAATATTATTATGAAAATGCAAAACTCTGTCCCTGTTGTTAAGCATGAAAAGTGAGATATTTTATATATATAATACATATATTTATATATATATATATATTTTATACACACACACACACACACACACACACACACACACACACACATATATATATATATATATATATATATATATATATTATATATATTATATATATGTGTGTGTGTCTGTGTGTATATATATATATACATATATATGTGTGTGTGTACTTGTGTTTGTGATCTATGAGCTCATAATCATAAACTAAATCAAGCAGTGTTATAGAAATATAACTTCCTTCTTAAACCCACAGGAACACACTACTGTGTAAGTTGATAAGAAGGTTCCTGAAACATGGCAGGAGAATGCTGGCCGTTACAACTTAATCAAGCCTTACACCGACGCTAACCATTCAGTTTCAGTGAGTTGTAGGGATTATCACCAATGTGTGCACCCACAGGAAAAACGTAAACCGTAATGTATAAACTTCCTTATAGTGTAACGTTCATTTTAATTGCACATAATTTCAGAATAAACGAAAATATAAGTACGTGCTCATCGAACATATGCAATCATATAACAGACATATTGACAGAAACCCAGGCAATGTATAGTTTCGTTTTCAGCCGCATTTCTAAGACGGACCCTAACAGGGCGGAACGCATGAACCGGGTTAGGCTGTCACTTCCCCACTTTTCAATCAGTAAAGATAACTGGAGCACAGTAAGTGACACATATCAGCGACACGACGAATTCACATTTGGAGGAATCTGTCAGACTGCAACGTCTGAGGATCAGTCCGACATTTCTGAGGCTACAAACATTCCGTTCCAGTCGGACCGCGGAAACATTTTGTAAACCATGGACTAATTAAGCAAACGGCGAGGCTCGTACAGGCAAGGTGATACGGTTTCATTCTCATCCTTGTTCTGTTTTTTATATCAGCGTTAAATCAGTCAGGCCGGCTCCTCGTCACTGACTCACGAAGACTGGCGTTTGATTCGTGCTAAACTGTTTTTCGTCGTCTTGAGTCAGTTTAATGCACATGCAAGTAACTCAGTAACAGAAATGTAACGTTGCGGTGTTGGTGTCTGTCGATCTGCTGTTTGTGTGTCCGAAAATACGCCACATGTTTGTGATCAGGGACCTCTGCTAGGTGCTGTGGTGGCTGTAACGTTGTATGGAGTTTGAGAAAGTCGAAGCCCTGAATCACAAAGGAATATGTGTGCATGGCTGGCTGTGGTTGTCATGTAAGCGTATTCATGTGTATTCACGTAAGCTTCGTTTAATGCTTGCTAAACACTAATATCTGTCACTTGATGACATTAGAATTCATAATGATTAGTTGCTCATTTAAGATGTGTAGATTGGTTATTAATCACATGTCTGTGTTTGTCAATAATGTGCCCAGTCCGAGAAATGTAGGCCTGCTGTTTGGATTTATATCTTCCCACCAAAATCCTTAACTAACGTACTCAAACTTTGTATGGTAACTGGGAGTAGCTGTGTAGCTACATTAAGGGTAGCCTATAGATTCCTGGCACTGGGAACCTTGCTTATACTAATAGGCTATAAGACATTGCTACCAGGATGAAGCACTTGTACAATGAGAACATGACATTCTGCTTCTTTCTCAGAGCTGCATACACACTGAGTATCATCTAGACTTTATATTTGAATTTTTTGGTTCACTGGTTCGTATCAAGGATGAGAGATTGCTGCGAACGTTTGCCAACACCAGTGGTTGTTTGTTTTGAGCAGTGTGGCTGCCCGTAGATGAACGACCTCTACCATGCCACCAGGACTTTACCATGATATGCAGGATGTGTGGGAGAGGGAGGGTCGGGAAGAGATCACCATGGAGTTCCTCCTGCCAACGGGCATCTACCTCAGCTTTCCCGTTTTGTGCAGTGACACCATTGCCACGATTAAAAAGGTACAAAAAGCTTGGGGACTGCAGTTCTGCTTTTTACGGTTTCATAATAAAAGTTATTATACGTGTCTAAGATGCATATGGTTTGCTGCAGTAACATGCCTATAATGTACCTGCTACAACTGAAAGATTCTTTGTCATAGCTTTCATGTTTTGTAGTATACATACCATCGTATAAATCATTAAATAATGTTCAATAATTAAATAAATCAATAATATATAATATTCTAATATTCATTACCTGCGCTAATCAACTGCGCTAATGATGAAACCAGATTATCTTTTACTGGATACCAGTAGATAACAGTGGGACGTCAGTATCAGAATTGCTGTGTATTTTTGTCTAGCAAGTGACTTCTATTTAAACATATTATTTTTAGTTTAACATGGCTAATATTTGCAGAAATATTAATATTAAATTCCATTTTTACCAGGGTGGAAATATCATACATGACGTGAGTGCTGATTCGAAACTGGTTTGAAAATGCAAGACTGTAGGAAACGATGACAAGTCATAAGCTTGTCATCATTTTATTTCATCATAGAGCATATCCAGTTACTAAATAACATTTAAAAATTTTGAGGGGAATAAATAAATACCAAGATGTTCTAAATGAATATCTTGTACAAGTACATAAAATCTCAGCTCACTAAATACTATCATGTTTCATACTCAGATTATACATCCTACTTGCTCCTGACTAATTGATGAGGTTAAGTGCTCGTTGCAAACTAAATGCGATAGTAGCTATAAAAAGGTGTATACTTTATACTGAACATATGGAAACTTGAATTGTAACTAGCTTAGCGTGTTTCAGATGGTGTGGATGAATGCCCGAAACGAACCTCTCTTCAACGTCCTGAGTGATCCTGATGCTTACGTGTTTACCTGCATCAATCGGACAGCCGAGCGGGAAGATCTGGAGGATGAACAGCGGCGCCTATGTGATGTGCGACCATTCATGCCCGTCTTCAGGCTGGTGGCACGTGAGGGAGACCGTGTAGAAAAACTAATCAACACCCAGATCAGCCTGCTTATAGGGAAAGGTTGGTTCTGCCATGCAGCCACAACCCTGGTTTCTCTCTTCCATCTTGTAGCTGTTTCTCTGAGCTTACATGTAGACAAGTCTCAGTCTGTCACTGTTAAAATATTGGTACTCTATGACTGTGGTAGACTGTGAAGTATACACAGAGTTACACATGCATGTGGCATCATAAATAAACGTTGCTTTAACCCGTTTATGTGTAGTAAAAGACATTTGTTTTGGTGAACCTATACAAAGCAAGCTCACTTGCATTTGTTATTAACCTTGATGAACCCACCATTTCAGGTTTTAAGCTCCTAAGTTTGGAATCCCCTCTTATTGATTGAGACTTTTTAAAAAAGAGGTTAAATACTTTTAAGTAATTGTATATCCTTAAGGTGTTTAGTTTATTTAGCTTTCGTTATTCTGTTTTTCTCTGCTTTTGAGTTAAGGTAGCTTTAAATTAAAATAATGTTAAGTACAGAGATAAATGCATGTAATCATCGTGAATATGATTATGTTATCAACAAATGCAAAACAACATGGTGTAATATATATATATATATATATATATATATATATATATATACACACACACA
>JAUZST010008791.1:2500-13364 GCA_034779995.1 Parotocinclus haroldoi
GCCCAGTGACTCATTTAGCATGTCGTCTCTCTCTCTCTCACACACACACACACACACGCTCACGCTTTGTGAATGTGTGTTTTTAAGGGCTGTGTGTAGTCCTGTGTCAGCTCAAATGAAGCTGTTTGTCAAAGGAACATTGCCAGGCTCCAGCAGCGCCATCGACTGTGTTTACTAAGCCAGTGCCTACAGACAGACTTCAGGACCGTCGGTCACTCCACGTCTATCAGAACAAAGACCACATTTATAGTCACTGCAAATCGAAAAATGAGTCTCAGCTGGGTGACGGATATCGACCTATTCTTTGTTTGTCCTTCAAAACTGAGGTCCTTTATGTTGTTGACTTGTCAGAACTAAAACCAGAAGCCTAAAGAAGTTTCACGAGCCGCAAAACAGTCTTTCTGTTTTCTGAAGAGTTATCGAAAACTTAATAAAACTCAATATAACAAACGACAACAAATAAACTACTAGACAACGACAATACAGAGCATAACAATTTTAATGAGCTTCATCTTCCTCACCTAAAACATCACATTACTAACCCTTACATGAAGCCTTTTTCTCGTAGCAGCCGGTGGTTTGGAAACAAGTCGTTCTGAGGCGTCTTGTCCGGTGTTTAGAGCACAGCCTCGCTTCCAGACCCAAACCTCACGTTCACAAACTTACGGGACATAAACAAACAACAAACAAACCAACCCACAACCTCCACTATCTCGGAAGGAAAGAAAGTTTGGAAAATGGTGAGACTTCCGCACCCCTAAACACGGCATCCAGACTCGATCGTCGTTCTTCCCATTTGAAGAGCATGAGCTGCTACAAGTCTTTGCACTAATATTCACCAAGAACATCCAGTCTCCGGTCTTCAGGAAGCCTTTGCCCACGATCCTGGGACACGGATTTGAATCCACAACTGAAACCACAGATCTTTTTCTTTTCTTTTTGAGGCCAGGAGCTGCTACCCTTTAAAAAGACCCTCAGTTAGAAGATGTTCCTAACATACTGACACCTTCACATCCACCTGGACTTCTTAAACACCTTATTCCTAAATCACGTGTCTCCACCAGATTTGAGAATGGATTCGCTTCCACAACCAAAGCAAAAAAACTTTTCATTTCAAAACCATGGCTCTCTATAGTCCTGTCTTTTATGTCTGTTATCTCTGTTTCCACTTTTCATCCTCCCTCTCTTTGGAGACTGTGTGACAGCCTAGCACATGCCCTCTTTGCCTCACCTGAAGCTCTTTAGCTCTTTAGATGAACACATCTTCTCTGTATTTGTAGCGTCCATGCTTGGATTTGTTTGGGTTTTGATCTTAGATCGAGCAGTCCAACCGGTGTGATTACATCATATTCAGTACTCATTTTGTATTCAACTTTGCTGGCTCAGCATACATGAACTCTTGCTGGTCCCAACTTGTTGGTGGCAGTTGGACTGCTCGATCTGGCCAGCCCAGGAATCTTCCTGACCTATCAAAAACATCCATACTAAGCCACCCGGACCTCTTGGCTCCATGCGAACATTTCATGCACGATTTTGGTTCGGTAACAAAAAAGTACAGGTTTTTCTTTAGGATACGCTGCCGTGAGATTCTGTGGATTCAAAGCTGAGCTGTTGTTTCTCCTCTAGGTTTCCACTTCACGGCAAACAAACTCACTGTCTGCGAGGAACTCCAGTACGGTTCAACTGAAGCACCTGTTTGGAACGGCAGAATCCAAAAGTGGTGTCCACATATTATTGGCACGTGCCGTGCGCCGGTCGGAGAATGGAGCATGGTGAGCTCCGTTGTTCTTCCACAGTGCCTCCTGCTGCAACTAAACGGGCATTTTGGAGCTCAAGCGGTTCGTTATCCGCCTCCTTAGTTAATTACACGACCTGTATACTGGTTAATTAATAATACCAGAACGTTTGGAATTGGGGGAGGTTTGAAGCGGAAGAGAATAAGCGGTTATTAAATTCGCCGAACCAAAGCTCTCGCACTGAATTATTAGCACAAGGTGTCAATTGAAAGCTGCCGTGGATTTCTCTGTACTCAGTCCCAGCATTAATTAGTGCAGAAGCCTTAACGGACTCATCTGCACGTCTGTGACGAACCAAGATACAGGGGAGGTGCTGCCAGTTCTCGCTTATTACGTCCCTCTCATACAGTTATCTCAGTTCAGTAGGCCTCTCTGAGCTTTAAACGGCGCCAGCTAAGTTTAGCAAATCAATATTTGCCGCCAGTGAAAGACAGAGCTGAAGGTCTGCCGGGTGCACTCTGCTTATGTGCTCTGCGATTTTTGCGTAAACACAAAAGGTTGGGTCCGTTCGCACTGACAAATATTAGTACAACATAAAGTATAGTTCCACTGTTCCACCACTAGATGCCCCATGAAAGCTCATCATCTCGTCTCAAATCATTGGATTGATAAAACGGAACGTTTCAGACTTCATATAATGAATAAATAAATAATAAATAGGTATAATAAATAAATAGAAGACATTCTGTGTACAGAAACACAAGCAGAGCTTGTTTAGGTTGATGTGTTTGTGGACGTATTTGGGTAAGTTCCTCGTGTTTGTGTGGATGACTTTCAATTATTTATTTGTACCCAGCTGCAAACGGTGTTTGTAAGTATATGTAACTGTCCTATTGTAAGTAGTACGCCTTTGTTACCGGGATATTTTCTCTAACCTATAACTATATAAACTGGAGTCTCTGTTTCATCAGACTGATCTTCTGTTCTTAATAACACTGTCGATCGAAGCATTTGTGTTCCGTCAGATCATCCTCTTAAGTGTTTACACGTACAGTACAGGACTGATTTTTTTAATTAGCGTGAATTGACGTACTTTAAAAATGCAGTGGTGTTGGCTGAAGGTAATGCACTCGTTAAATGTTACTCGTACATTAATAAAATGTGATTTATATGATATTTACATAATATATGATCATATATATTCAAAGTGAAAGAAAGGGTGCCACTACTGCTTCTGCTTTCTCACCTTGGTCGTTGGCCATCTTGTCCGGGTGTTCAACTGAAGAAAGAGGAAAAAAAAAATCAGCACTGAGATCTGAACATCTCCAGCATTTACTCTAAACGACTGGCGAAACTCTAATGAATCTATCAATTCAAAACTATGTATGCTGACGTTGTATTGTATAAAAACGTAAACAAAGACAATCTTTAATCTGCGTGTGTAAGCATGACCCATGAATGCGCCCTCTGGTGTTCAAAAGACGCAAGTGCATCAGACGGCAAAATAAACAAGAACACCTCTGGTAAACACGAACAACCAAAGAACAGCCAAAATCCCACCAGTCAGCATCGGCCAACGGTAATCAGGTCAGAATCAGCGCATGTGTTAGACAGGTCTTCCAGAGATCCCTGACGTGTCTATAAATGTTTAATAAAAATCAGAATCATTATGATGATTAATTAAGCCTAAATGAAGTGGCCCAGGCACCACGTCAAGCCATTTAATCCAAACTGAAGACCCTTAAGTGACCTAAAGATTTTTTTTCCACACTTTGGGAGTTAATTAACTGGGATTTGGGTGCGTTCTAAACTTTGTGATTGATGGTAAGTGTGTAAGACCTGAGGAAATGTAATTCCATTACGGTGCTCTTACTAATGACTCCTGTTCAATTAGAGACGACCTTCTGTACATAGTGCGATGATAAACCTGTTTAACTCAGCGAGACAGCAAACTGAGACGATCTGGATAAGCCCCTGAGGATGCTTACGCTCTCTCTCACACACACACACACACACACAGAATGCCACCACATGTTGAAGGCACTGAGGAACAGATGCACGAGATCACATTAATGGCGCCTTCATGAACACTGTGTGTGTGTGTGTGTGTGTGTGTGTGTGTGTGTGTGTGTCCGTGTGTCCTGATGGCGATGGAAGAGCTGATTACATTTCGTGAATATATGTGAATTTTGATGTCACATATATGAAAGCGATACCTTTCGAGGTCCGGTACTGGACGGGCTCTGAGAGAGGTCCCACCCCCTTTGCGTTCTTAGCCTGGATGCGGAAGTAGTAGACAGTGTCCAGGTTGAGGTCCATCACCTGGTGGGTCAGTCTGTCTCCACTAATGGGCTCCATCACCCAGTCGTCTATGGGCATGTTCTTATCCAGAGTATAGTAAACGATATAACCTGAAACAGGGGCAGGAGCAGATCTACTGACACAGAGAACATGCCAAACTCCACACAGGCAGACTGAGAACCTACTCACAAACTAAATAACATGTTCATTAATGCGTCCTGAATGAGGCGCTGGTTCATGGCAACCCAAGCCCATCCACACCGGGGGCACTTTAGAGATGCCAATTGTCCTAACACGTCTTTTGGAACCCGAGTCAGCAGAGGAAACCCAAGCAGAACCGGGACTCTGGAGCTGCTGTGTCACCTTGGTATCATTCATACAAAAATGATTTACATTTTTATGTATAATAAAATAAGAGCCTAAGCCTGTTTACAGAGTCTGATGAGTGTGTGTGTGTGTGTGTGTGTGTGTGCTGATGAAGGTCGATGCTCATTCTCACCGGTGATCTTTCCGTTTGCCTCCAGCGGCGGTTGCCAGCTGATGAGAATCGATCTGGGTCGACCCTCTCGGCCAATCACAGTCAGGTCCTTTGGGGCGGAGCTCGGTGCTAGATGAGGGATAAAGGAGCAGCGGGAGAAGTTATTCATGTTAGTTATAGTAGTTTATAACTTTAACGTTATTAATTTTAGTGCTTTAACACCGTTACTCTTCATGTTTAGACTCGGCGTCGTGTTCTGCTGAGCAGCTAACAGTTTAAATTCAAACATTTCGAAACTATGTGCAACCAAATGATTTTTTCAAGTAAAACAAAGAGAAATGAGAGCATTGAAAGAAATATGAGAGAGCAATAAGAGAGAAACACAAGAGATATGAGCAGTAAGAGAGAAATGAGAGAGCAATAAGAGAGAAACACAAGAGATATGAGCAGTAAGAGAGAAATGAGAGAGCAATAAGAGAGAAAAACAAGAGATATGAGCAGTAAGAGAGAAATGAGAGAGCAATAAGAGAGAAAAACAAGAGATAAGAGCAGTAAGAGAGAAATGCAAGAACCAAAAAAACAAAGAAAAAGAGAGAGAGAGACAAACGAGAGAGAAATGAGATCATTGAGAGAAATAAGATAAAAATAGTTTGATGTCGGGGATGTAGGGGAATAAATAGGAGTCAAACACACTCAATAAACGATTCAATAAAGAGTCAAATATGTGATTCACTATAAACTGAATAAAACAAAACTGTGATGCATGTTGTTTTGACTCCGCCCTTAGCCTCGGGGTGTGGATAACACGTTTTAGCTGCAGGGTGTGTTATACATGATGTGTGTATACCTGCTTCGTAAGTGGTGGCGTGTGCAGTCATGCTCCATGTGCTGGACTTGCGACCTTTGGTGATCATGACTGCAAACTCGTACATGGTGTTTGGTTTCAGACCCGTTACGGTGTGACTGAGGGCCGTCGTGTCTGCGGACTGAAGCCACGAAGCGATGTTTAATTAAGTAAGCACTGACCTGCTAAAGTAACACTACAAAGTACCCCTACCAAAATCCATCCATCTACGTAATGAACAGATCCATCTGTCCACTCTAACTATTCAGCCACTCATTTAAATATTCATCCATCCATCCATCCAACCAATCACTTAAGTTTTCAACTGAGATGGAGATGCCTTACACCCTATCAATTAAAAATCCATCCATACCATATTATTTAAACAAGATCTCCATCCACCAACTCAACCACCAATGCATTCCAACCAACCAGTCATTCCATCCATCCATCCGAACAAGCAACCCATTTAAAATGCACTCCTCCATCTATCCCATTATTCCTCCAAACCATCCATCCAAATGGGAATCCGTCCATCCAACCAAAGATCCACCTGCACTAATAACAGTTTATCTGGGCAAACATGAATCCATAGTTCAATTTGTGTCTCACACATGAGTGTCCAATCATCGGCGCATGCAGCCAACAATCATCCCTGCAATCATCCACCCGAATGACTCGAGATGTTTCTTCTACCTTGTACTTGGTGCTGCTGGAGTGGCTTCCCCTCCATTTGACTGAGTAGTAGCGTGTCTCGCTGCTCTTCTGGTTCTTGCTGATGGAGTTGTCGGCCCAGCTCACCCTGACCGAGTCCGAGGAGAGCGCCACGGCCTGCACGCCTACAGGGGGGATCATGGGAGTGGACGTATCTGGGATGGGGGTGGGGAAATTATCAAAGAGATGGAACAAATCATCGTCTGATGGGTCGACTGGGTCTGAGGCCACACCCACACATGGACACACACACACACAGAGTGAAAGGTAGGAGAGATGTTTGGTTCAAAGAAATGAAGAGTAAGCCATGCAATAAGAGAGTGATGATGAAGAAGAAGAGATAAATAAACAAATTAAGAGGAAAATGGAATGAAGGACAAAAAAAGAGAAAGAGGCTATTTAACGAACGGAGCAAAGTTACACAGACTAGCAGGTCAAAATAGAGGACACGCCTACGAAGGACAGAGAGAAGAGAGTTAGTCTGGAAACAGGTACAGACAAGTGTCAGTATCATCATCAGCATCAGCATCATCATCATCCTCATCATCATCGTAAATAACGAACGAAAAAGCCTGTACCATCCTGGCTGAAGTAAAAAGTGTCATTTATATTCCTCTCAGAGACGCCAGGACACCCCAGGGAAACTTCCCACGGTTGGACAACCTTTCTGCTTTACTTTGGCTCAGGTTTCATCATTATCAGTGTCTCTCTGTAGATCATGTTGGAAATGGGTCATTTTATCTCCTAAGTTAAATAAATCCGTGTTTGTGCATCCATCTTAAATGATAAGAACAGCTGACCCGAGCTGTTATCTCAATATGAACACAGATGACTGAATATTTTAAACGTACCCAAAAAACTCAAAACTAAGCAAATCTCCACACTGTTACCACCACCGTTTAACAGACTTACAATCATCATCACGTCATAACCACACCGTTTCCACCACCCGCTTTACCATAGCTTCATCGCCAGCATCAGTCTGACCAACACCACCGTTACCATGACCACCGTCACGCTCGGTAGCCAAAAACGTCCCTTTGTGCCACCAAACACACATTTTAACATTTTAACAGTTCATTTAAACATGTTAAAAAACATGAAACTATTTACTAAAACAGTAAACTGGAACGACTTTGAGGATCGACTTTCTCTTTCCGTCGCTGAGTAATGGAAATACCAAACATCTAGAAGCCTGGCATGTGATAAAACCACACCATTGGTTGTGGGTACACAAACACACACTCTCTAATCATGCATATCAGATGCGTAGTGTCAGCGAAAGTGAAGCGAGTCCTAGGAGAACTGGAGCGATCAGTCATTGGGATGAAGCAGGGGAACGGATAAAGTGGTTAATAATCTGGTATCTGCAGCATCACAATAAGCTGAACACACACACACGCGCACACACACACACACACTGTAGAATGCTGAAGGGGTGCAGAGACGAGAGCGTGTTGGACGTGACGAGGGAAAACTTTATCTGTGTTTTGCCAGCTTGCTCGTGACGTGTGTGTGTGTGTGTGTGTGTGTGGGCTGGTGCAGTGAGTGTATCAAAAGCACAGTTTAGAAGGTTTTTCTCTCAGAGACAGTCGATTAGATCGATCAGAGTTTTGGGGAGAATCATTATTGAAAAGGATTTAGCAGCACTCGCGTTCACCCAAAGCTAAATTAAAGGCACGTATTGGACCTCTGCGAATTGTAGCACAGGCTCGTGAGGCGCCCCGATTGGCCTTCGAAGTATAATAACGGTGCACACGACGCCGAAATCCTTCCGTCTGCATCCTGAATGAGGCCATGGAAGATTATGGGGCTCAGGGGAAGATTTTCATCTTGACACGCTTTGTGCTTTGTGTCACGCTGGAGTTTAAATAAAACAGAAAAATGTCTGATTTTCTTTTAGCTGCACCTCGGAGACGTGGCTGACGCAAAAATGTTTCCCGGTCGCACCAAAGCTACCAGTGAGACACTTTGATTCAACTCTGAGAGCCGGCACATGCTCAGGGAGGGAGGGGAGGAAGATCTAAATGTCGCATGGAAGTCTGGGACTCTGACAGCAACCAGTTGGAGGCGTGTTGGGGGTCGTTATCATGTTGGAACACAATTTTGGCCCCTGGGATACTCTGAAGGAAGTATGCATTCCACGTTGGCATTCTTGGTTCCCTCAATTAACTATAGCTCCCCACAAGGGGCAGCACTCATACAGCCCCAAACCAAAACATTCCCACCACCTTGCTTAACTGTAGGCTAAACACACTTGTCTTTGTACTCCTTACCTGGTGGCCACCTCACAATAGGTTTATCTTGGTCTCATCAGACCACAGGACATGGTTGCAGTAATCCATGTCCGTCATCTGCTTATCTTCAGCAAACTGTTTGTGATCTTTCTTCAGCATCATCGTGTGTGGTGTATGGTCTGAGCACTGACAGGCTGACCCCCTACCCCTTTAAGGGTGCTGGCAAGCTTCTTATAGTCTGGACCATCTTTATGTAGAGCAACAATTCTTTGAGTTCTTTACCATGACGTGCCATGATGAACTTCCAGTCCCCAGGGTGAGAGTGTGTGAGAGCAGTAACACCAAATTTTACACACCTGCTCCCCATTCACACCATGCAACACTAATGAGTCACATGATAGCGAGGAGGGGGAAATGGCTACTTGGGAACAATTTGGCCATTTTCACTTAGGGGTGTACTCACTTTATTGCCAGCGGTTTAGACGTTAATGACAGTGTGTTAAGTTATTAATTTACAATAGAATTATATAAGCTGTAGAAAAACGTATTTACATCGGATCACAGTGATCCATGTAAAGATATCATATTATATCATATCATATAAAATAAACATACCTGACATGGACCTGGTGACGGCGCTCTCGTACAGGGGCACACCCTCACCGGCATTGTTAAAAGCCTTTAGAGAGATCACGTAATGGGAGCTGGGCTCTGAAAGAGAGACAGAGAAAGAGAGAGAGAGAGAGAGAGAGAGAGAGAGAGAGAGAGAGAGAGAGAGAGAGAGAGACAGAAAGAGAGAGAGAGAGACACAGAAAGAGAGAGAGAGAGAGACAGAAAGAGAGAGACAGAAAGAGAGAGACAGAGACACAGAAAGAAAGAGAGAGAGAGAGAGAGAAAGCGAGAGAGAGAGACAGAGAGAGAGAGAGTGAGAGAGAAAGCGAGAGAGAAATACAGAGAGAAAATATTTAAGCACTGAGGCAGAACACAATGGCCCAGAATACTATGAATGTCGGAGCTCATGTTCGCTCTGTGAGCTAAAAAACCATCAGGCCAAAATTAATCATGCGGAGAAGAAACCCAAAAGAGCAAACAAAAGGAGATGAGCCAAAGGGTTGCCAGATCCTCTCAGCGGCTGGCATGTTTTTGAGGTCAGGCTATGGCATTACAGAAATGTCTCGTGCTGTTCGGAAGCAATTAGAATGTTAATATAATCTGTGCACAGAAACAGGTCAGGTGTTAAAATGGAAAGGTTGTGGGTTCGAAACCAGACTCCGGGATCCCGAGCAAAAAGTGGAGACATTACGAACCGAAAGGTACGAACACAAACACAATCACGATCTGATCTAAATTATAAACCTGGGCCTTTCAGTCTTTCTGGGATCAGATACCAGAGACACAGCAACTTTGATGCCCAAGCTCAGCGTGGCATAAGTACATGATACGAGTTCATTTGTATTTGTTTACAAGCCAGTCTTGCCTGGACTAATATGGCGGACTCATTGATGGATACATTGATGAATTAATAGAAAATTACAACGTATGATCAAGCAGCTAAGAACTAAGGTCCTGGCTCAGGGGCTCGGCCCCGGCAGCATGATTAGTCCAGTCCAACAGCATAACCACAGGCTTCATGCTGATTAAATGTGAAATATATTTAAATGATACATCATCGACTCCACACGCATGAAATGCAAATCTCCCAAAACTGTAACATTTACAAATCGGCTCTTAAATCTTCCCCTGAGCACGAGCCAGCTGGCTCCTCACCACGCTATAATTATACGAAAAAGTTTGCTCTCGTTCTGAATCGGCCCTTTCTCAGATCAAGAAAACGGAGAAAAACGAATTCATGTTGTTTATTCGACATTTATGCACTGTGGGCTAACGGTAAACACAACAAGTAAACACGGGTATTTTCAGAGCAGTAAATTAAGCGCATGTTTGCGATCGGGCACCAAGCCACCGTGCATGTCTGACGCGACTGCTAATGCACAGAGAGTTTAACAAGAGTTTTAAATAAACAAAACTCATCCCAAGTTCCACCCTGTTACGTCATGTGACGATCGGTCTCTCCAAATTGTCCCGGTATAACCTTGCTATTGAAACGGATGCTAACGTGACGATCCGGAAACGTAAAGAAACAAGCAAACAAACCAAAAATCACACGGAAGGCATTTACCTCAAAACTAAACGAGACGGAGAACACACGTTTGCTCTGTTCTGCCTTCTAAAACACAAACTCTTCCTCTAAGATTGAGCTCGGTACGGGTACCATGGCAACCTGAGGATTCGGAGTGAAATATTGATGAGGCAAAGCCTTAAAGGAATTTGTTTGTATTTTTGGGGAGGGAGGCTGTTAAGAGGAAGAGGTCAAACCAACCTTACTTGGCTAGGAAGCAACAAAGAAGAGATCTCACACGCATTCCAGTTCAGCACTGCCCCTTCAGCCCATTGGCAGGCCATAGACCCACATAAACTCCAGTTCAGCACTGCCCCTTCAGCCCATTGGCAGGCCATAGACCCACATAAACTCCAGTTCAGCACTGCCCCTTCA
>JAUZST010008792.1:0-13364 GCA_034779995.1 Parotocinclus haroldoi
TGCCAAGCTGTCACAATTGAGTCCCTAAGCAAGGACGTTAACCCACAATTGCTTGGATTGTAAGATAAGACTCTATCAACTGTAAGTCGCTCTGGATAAGAATGTCTGCTAAATAATGTAAATAATAATGTAAATGTGTATTATCTATCTACATTTCCTGAAATACAACAGTGCATGAAATGTGACAAACAAAAAGAATCAGGTTTTGCTTTGTCTAGCCAATAACTTTGGAAATGTGTGAAGATGTGTCTGACTAATGATGGGCGTGTTTGAATACTTCTTTTTGTTAATGTAGATGTAATAACAGGACACTGACTCTCACAGACACTGAGTGCTCAGTGGTGACGTAAATCGATTTCAGTTACAATTAGAATATCGTCAGTTTCTATGTGAATAGCACACCAAACAGCAAGATTATCTAAGTCACAGCATTTGAAACATCTCTGTTCGTTAAGTGGTCCTGCTGCATTAATCGTTAATCGTATCAGCTGCAGAGGAAATGTCATGAAACTAATTATACACCACCCCACTGGGCCAATTTAGTGCAATCAATTTGCAAACGCATGTATTTGGACTGTGGTAGGCAACCAAAGTACTAAGAGTAAACCCACAAAAACACTGGGAGGATATGCAAACTCCACATAAGACAAGTCCGAAGTCTAAGCGCTAGATATCTAGGGTCAAAGGTAATGGTTACATTTTTAATAATTGAACTTATTTATTAATTAATTCACTTTTCATCCACGTAATCCAGGTCAGGACGGTTGGAAAACTAGCTGACAGCACAGGGAAGCACAGGGCAAGGCATGAACAACATTAGACAACAAGTGCCAATCCATCATAGAACACATACACTCACACACTAACAGCACTTTAGAATGCCAATTAGCCCAACACACGTCATTGAAATGTGGGAGGAAACCAGAGTACCCGGTAAGTTTGAGTTAGGTCTGTACAAATTGTATTGTTTTCTTAATCTTACTGTTGCACACACAAAACGCAATAACCATACATTTAATTTTAAAATACATTGTACTCTTACAAGCACTGTCTATCAAAAGATGTGTACAATTGAGATAATGTAAATGCATAAATAGTCAAATATTAATCCTGACATCTTATTACATGCCCTGCAGTTGTTGTGTGATTAAAAACATTTCTACAAAAAGTTCTGAAATTTTGCCAGGTCTTTGTCCTGCCTTGCTAGGATTATCCAGCAGAGGACGTACATGAGGTGCAGTTCCTCTGCCACATCAACGCCTCAAAGAGGCTAGCATAACCTCACCGTCTCCTGTTCGCCTTTGTCTCAAAGCTTTATAGGTCTGTGTCATTTCTTCTGCTAACTGCACCAGAGATAACTGATAACACCAGAGAACTATATTTTATTCAGTCCACCTTTATCACAAACTGAACTCTTTCCTCAATAAATCATTTTATGATAAAAGCTGAAAATGAAATTGTTTCAGTAGGTGAAGTGACTGGTATGTTGGCTGCTAGTTAGAGGTAAAGGTCTGGCTAGTTGAAGGGTTATTTAGAGGGCTCAACAAGGGTAAGGTTATTTCTCAAACTAGCTGTTCTATCATTTTTTTCTGTTTTCCCGGTCCCTATTTCATGGTTATATACACATGTATGCCAACTACAAAATGTAACAGACTAAACATTTTTATTTTTATTTTTTTTTAATGTTTATGAAATCCCCTTTCCACATTATCACAAATGGTTAATGATTAAGAAAGTTCTGTTTGTGTTGACAAGTACAAACCTGTGCACAGACTTTCTTTGTTGTTGTCTGCCTCTTGTCCTGTAGTTCACGTTTTGTATTGTTGTGATTTCTACTTGTTAATTTACTAATGTTTTTTCTGTCTGTGACATGGCTCATTGTTTGGGCAGAGAGAGGAGAAAATAAGGAACAGATGCTATGCAGGTTGAAACACAAAATTGGCTCCACATGTATTAAACTATGGAAAAAAACAGCATGCAAACGAGCCTAATTTATGCCTTTTGGGCGACTTGATGTCCCAGGATGAAGCAGACAAAAGAAAGGAGGTGGGATGCTGTTATTTGATCAGATTTGGCTTGACTGTGGCCTCCATGGCTTGTCAATAATGCATCAGGTGTCTGCCTTACCTGAGAGAGTTGACAGATCCACCTGGTTGGTATGGTGACAGACTACAGGCCCATAGGGGACAATGAGTGCATAGTAAGTTTAGTCCCCTATCTGTGTGCCTGTCTAGGTATGTTTGTATGTGTATCAGTGAGAGGGAGAGACAGAGAGAAAGAGAAAGACAGGGAGAGCACACTTGTGAGTGTGATGTACATTAACTTTTGAACCTTGTGTTAGAGACTAATATTCTTCAGGCTTAGATTGCAGTTACACCAGAGAAAGACTGATGGGCATGTGGTAAGAGACACGCTCGTGTCTGTTTGGGTTTCTCATTACGGTTATTTAGAATTTGTGTCAAGCACAGGCACTGAATCCAAACTGGAGTGGCTCCAGAGAGGAAAAAAGTTTTAGCAAGGTGAAGATAGTTGGGCATGTTGAGACATGTCACTCAGCCAAAGTCTGCATGGATCTCTCCACGTGAAGCTGCCTGGAAAGTAAAGTGCTGCTTATGAACCAGTGCCTCTAGTTCAGCAAGTTAAGCTTGTGCTACAGTACAAACAGCTACAAGTTATTACAGCTTTAAAATGATAAGGATCTCTTTGTTGGGTTGTCACAATACTTTAATGCACAATCCCTTTTTTGGGGGACACT
Organism: Parotocinclus haroldoi; assembly: GCA_034779995.1. Taxonomy (NCBI): domain Eukaryota; kingdom Metazoa; phylum Chordata; class Actinopteri; order Siluriformes; family Loricariidae; genus Parotocinclus; species Parotocinclus haroldoi. Next base: position 2,756 of record JAUZST010008792.1, read on the forward strand.
GATTTGTGTAAATACATAAAATACATAAGGCCAAATTCTGCTTAAATGTTAAGTGGATGACACAAACACTACCTATGTTAACTTAGTTGGTCAAAGTTTAATGAAAGGATTTTTTGTAAGGTAGTTTTGTCAAAACGCTACAACTACTTGGGGTCAACTCTTCATTACAAAGCAAACCTCCCTCACCTCTCAGTCCTCATAATTTGGTATACACATAAACAGAATGATGAGCAGCTATGCTATTACAGTGCTAATTTCAAATATAGTGTAATATAATCTTTCTATTTAAGTGGTATTACTTTTACAAATCATTTAAGTTTTAGTTCATTGTATACTGCATGGCAATTTTGGTTTTGATTTGTTTTTACTTGAGTTCTTTTTATTTAGTCGTAGTGGGTTGAATGCAGACACACACTGAATATTGTGTGACCTTATTGGAGTGATAAGAAAGTGTCATCAATGGTCAGCAAAACTGAATACCTGTGTGAATTACAGCATTTTTTCTGAAAAGTGAAAATTCATTATCTATCTTTATTTTAGAAAGCAGTTTTTTTCTCTTCATTTAGTGCCGGACAATAGTGTGCTACTGTGTCCTTTGTGGACTTTAGAGCCATCCTGTTATGGGCAGGACGTTCCAGTGAAATCACATTGCCTGTACAGTTGTGTCATTATATTACAAACTATGTGTGAGCTAAGGTAAAAGTGAAAGAAAGCGTAAACTCCTTATCTCTAGGCTTTCTATCTCGTAGAGACAACACCTATGGTGAAAGGCATCTTTTACAGTGATGTTCACAGAGATTATTCACTTTGTTATTTCACTTGGTTATTCCACTTTTACACTCATTGTCATTAAACACTGAAAAAAGAAATCGTATTTGATATCTAATGCAATGTGTCAACATTGCAAATGGTTTATGAGCGTTTAGTCATTTGTTTCAGTGTTTACCTCTGCAGACATTTCCTCACGCATTCTTGGCAACAAGAGGGACACAACATTTGGCAGTGTTTTCCTGTTGTCAAGGAACTGACCAAAATCAGCAACACAAAAAAAGATACAGGCAGAAAAACACAGAGGGTAGTGCTACTATGCAGCTTTCTGGTGTGGCACAGCAAAGGAAGGTACTACTGAGAAAAGGCCTCAAGTGCAAAAAGAAACTGAGAGAACTCATGGTAATAGTTAATCTTTCAACATCCTCAGGGATATTTAAATTATTACAGTTACAGTGGGATCATAAAAGCACCTTCACCAATTTGACACTCAGGCATCATGGAATGCTTGGAGAAATATTATTCTCTGTTCTTTGATTACTCATGTTTACCTTGCTTCTATTAATTTACAAATGAATAGGCTCCAACTGACCAAAGGTTATATCTATATGTATCATGTAGATATAGTAAACAAAACAAGTCAGTAAAGAACAGTGCTACTAGTATGTAGACAGTGTTTAGCTTTGTGTCAAGCTTGCTCTGATAGTCAAAAATACATTATATTGGCAATATATGACTTACCCCATAGACAAGTTCAAAATGATTATTAATGAGAGAAAGCTTGCATTCAGTGATCAGTTGAATTGTGGATGTAAAGTTGCTTCAACAGCAGATCAATTTACTTCACCCAGTGGTGCCATAAGCCAACCAATAGGTATTCATCAGCACACCAATGTTTTCTAACAAGGTAAATCATATGAAAACAGTGACTAATGTCACTGGTTTAAATGAAAATATTAAATGAATGATCATTTAAGTGTAACGTCCATGTCATGAACTCTGACAAGTTGCCTGAGTTTGCAGCCAGATTCAAGATAGTGACCCCTGTGGGTTTTTTTTTATTCACTGCTCACAAAAATTATGGGATATTTAATTATGGGATATTTCATTTTGAAGTATCCCATGATTTCTGTGAGCAGTATATTTGAAAGTTAACACTATATTTGATTTCCAGTTGATATGTGATTTAGGGTTAACAAGGTACAAATTGGTAAAGACATGGTTAAGTAGATGGGGGATTTTCTGACTTGTTATTAATGAGGAATTGGTGATGGACAAGATGTTTCAATTGATGCTGTACATAAACAATTACAATGTTTAAATGCAGTTAAGACTTTGTCAGATAGTGTTTACATTACAACAGCTGTAAGAAATATACACGTTTTGCCATATACATACATGTTTTCCGGAGTAGAATTGTAAAAATGCATTTGGTTCTAAAATATGCAATATCATCATTAAGAATATATAACTTGAGTGCAGTGGCATTTATTAGAGAGTCCTGGACATCTAAAATGGCTCAAATCTGTACTTTCTGGCTGAAAATGTGCCAGTGAGCAAACCCCATTTAAGCAACTAATGATTTCTTTAAAATACATGCTGATAAGATTTTACTGGGCTCGTGTCCGATTTGTTTTTGGTGTTGTGATAACAAGGAGGGAGGGATTCATGTTTTCTGGAAGAGTCTTTTCAACAGCTGGCTTTGTCGACTTGCTGCCACTGTGCAAGCCCCAACAAAGCAGTTAAAATCGACAGTCATGGGATGACTGAGTGTTTCCTGTGAGACAAAGGAGGAAAAATGGGAGAGAGGGAGAAAGGCATTGCATAAATACATGTCTGTAGTCAAAGAGTACAGCGCACATTACTTCACAAACCCTTTGACTAGTGGAATCAAACCAACAAAAGCAAACAGTTGTTTTCTTCATGAAATGAAACTAGATGTACTGTGATGGCTTCTATGTCTTTATATCTTTTCATTTGTCTGGAGTTGCCCCATGTTAAATGTGCCATACAGTGATGGGGGTGGGTTGGAGCTGCTGGATGATTGTTAGGGAGAAGTGGAGGAGGAGCAGGGCACCATGCACATCCTCTCTGAGGTTCACAAAAGGAGGAGTGGCCATGGAAACATGATGGCAGGAACAACCTGTGGCTGACACAATGTCTGGCCTGCAGCTATAGCCAGAGCTCAGCAGTTTTTTTGTTCCTCAAATGCCATTCTAACTTATTAAACCAATTATTATTAGTGCATATATTCTACATCATACATCTTACAGGAATGTTCCTCATGCAGATACTGAAATTAATTATTTACTTCTAGTCTGTACTTTCTGCTATGTTTGTACTATAAGCGAACATCAATGTGTGCAAAAGTATAAAAAAAAAATTCCAACTTAAAGCTTCAGTCCAGATAGTAACAGTGCATCACAATGTTTACAAGCATGAGTATCTCTGCTAGGATCAAATGTATTTTGAAATATAAAGTCAGTCATTCAGAAACGAATTAAACACTGCATGGCATGTAATTATAGGAAAATAATAATGAGGTGGCGTGAAAAGGCTTCCCACTACCCATAATGTATTACTTTACTTTAACAGGACACCTTAGAGTACTTTATTCCCTTTATGCCAAATCAACCTTTTATGTTAGATGACTTCTCCTAATGATAGTTATCCATTTTAATAATTATATAAAACTTCATAGCATATGCTTTCACTTTCACAGTTACATTCTTCACTGCCTTCAAAAGTTCTCTTTGTTTTCTGTATTTTCAATCAGGAAGTAATACACCATTAAACTTTTCATTATGAATATGTTTATTTTTAGGCTATATTAAGTCATGTAGAGCAAACAAGTGCCTGCAAATGAGTTATGATAAACATGTTGTGTAGATAACATATCAAAACAAACGTGTTAATATATAACTGAAATACCTTGATACTGGGACAACATGTCAGAGCTATGATGTTAAGGAAACTGATATCAACACTGTCCGACCAATAAGATATTTTTGAAAATGCAAAGAGCTCGTTTCAATCTACAAGGTAATAAAAACTATAATAACCTTGTGCTTGCACACACATGCCATTGTGCAATTGTGACTTTGCCCTTCATACATGATTTTAAACTGGATCTTCCTGTACCGTTTAAAGTCAAAACAAATTTTCTTCCAGGTCATCTTAAACAGCAAGGTTCTTCACTCTGAAGACCCAGAATCACATTGAATTCCCTAACACTGTTGAACTGTCATTAAACTTTACACTTTTTTTTAAATGCAGCTAGTTAATAATTTTCTGATTTACAGCTCATTACACTTGAGCTGAATGTCATTAATCTTCAGCAAATAACTGGTCATTATTATTAAGACTCATAGTAGCTAACAGGTGGCTAGTTGTCTCAAATGTATTTTATAGAGTTTAAGAATGATGCACATAATACTAAATTTGTGCTCGTGATTTATGCATCAGTTAATGACATAGCTTATTAAAAACTTTACCAATGGGTGTGTACACGAGAAGATAAGCAAGATAAAGCAGATGAAATATGGGTATTACTTTATGTTCTATAAATATAATTAGGGTCCATTGTTGAGGCCAAAAGATATGTTGGTGTAACACAATATCTATATAGCATCTATGCTCCAGATAGACGGTAAAGTATTAAACATCAGAGAAAACTAAAAACACTAACTTTGCAACTGCTTTAACTACTTTACTTTAAAACACTAACAATGCTGCAAACAAGGGTGAAATACAGAGGGCTTAAATATGCTAAGTAGAGAGTGGTAACAAGCAACAGGTGAATCTAAAACAACCATGTCAACAGAACAAACAAGAACCAGAAACATAAACCATATGAGACAAAGAAAAAGAGAACTGACACTGCACATTTGAAGGGTGATCAAAAACATATTAAATAAAGAACAATTTATTTTAAAATAATATTACAATTTATAATTTATGATTACTACTACTTATTGGTGTTTATTTCAGGATAAGGTTACAGCAAGTAAAACAAACAAACAAAAAAAATCCCAAACATAACAACCCTAACCTGGATAATGAAATGTGTTCAAATTATCAAGTCTCTTAAAACTGTATCACATCATATTTTATATATAGTTAAAGTACTGGCCTATTACCTGGAGGTGAATGTATAATTATCAGTACAATACTAAATTGTTTTCACTGTGATGAACTGTTTATTGTACATCTAAGTACAGGTACTTCCTGATTTACGATGGGGATACCTGCGCATATCTTTATCTGAAGAGTTTAATATATACTGTATATATCGTAGCATAGCCCACATTAAATATGTTCATGTGTTTTTGTCCCATGGCTACATTTCCCATAATGCACAAAAAAAAATTAAACACATGACAAAGTGAGTTAGAATTTCTTAAAATCAATAATAATCAGGACACATCAGGATTACTGGGTCTTAGAGAATGGTAAGTCAATATTTGTATTTTGTGATCCTAATTTATACTGGTAAATGAAAACTGGGTTACCTTTCCGGGCTTACAGTTTTGATGGGAAATGTCAGCTAAATAGACTATGAACTATAGACTAACAAAGCAGTACAGTTCTAAGTGTACTTTGAAACAAAGTTCTATTCATGCAACTGATTTTTTTCTTTTAGGAAAATGTATTTTTTATGAAAATATGATGATTTATATCATATTTATGCAGACATAGGAAACATCTAAAGGGTTCACAAACTTTGATGCACCCCTGTAGATGGCTCTAATATACTATATCGTTTTACTCTCTGATACTTTTTATGTATTAGCCATCCTGAAATTGACTTCCAGGATATTCTGACATGGACATGACCTTCTATTCAGTGTTAAAACATGAATACACTTGAAATATGAAGCATGTAATTGTGGGTGCTCTGTGGTGCTTACAATAAGGCCCAATATGTCTGTGATCCTGCAAGTGGGTCATTATCTAGCTTGCTGAAGGACAGTGTGGGAACACTTGGGTGGAGATAGGGCCAAAGACAATTGCTGTTTATCAGAAGAACAAGTGCTACTGACTCATTTTGTTACAGACCATGGTTAAGTTGCAAGATTAAGATTAACAAGAAAGAACAAAAACACGAACCTCATAATGTCATTATGTGAGATTGTAGCTTAGCGCAAAAGATGCAAGAAGACTGAACTGGTAGTTTGTTTACATCTAATTACAAAAGAGTGGCTATGCAAAGACAGTCAGTGCAAACAGTTTTGTTTAGTTTACAGACAAATAAATAGGTTTTAATTCTTGAGAAAAACCCATGTCCAAGAGAGTCTGTCAGCACGTGACTAATCTTGCTACTGAAAAATGTCTTGCACTGCATTTATGGAGCCTTATTAGTGTCTTCATTAATTGGAAGTGAGCTGGATGATCTGATGTACAGATGGTGCAAAGACCCCCAACAAATCAGGACCAGAAGAGATTATACTCTAGATAAGTTGAAATTCTATAGGACTGCCTGCTCAAGCCGGTTTAGGATCAGCAAGAGCAGCTTACTAGATGCCAAATTTTAAACATTGTTGTCAGTAGAAAGGTGCTGAGGCTTTCAGGATGTTTGGTTAAATAAAAAAAACAACATAAACATCTGAAACTTGAGCTTCAGCTGCACCAAACTGAATGCACTTTAAAGTGGTAGGTTTTTTACCACCTGTGGAAAATTTGCAAGACATACTATTGATGTAAAAAACACATTTAATATGGGTAGTCAGAACACATTCTATCTCTAGTTCTGAACTACACTGCTCAAAAAATTAGGGCATATTTAATTTTTGTGAGCAGTATATTTTGTATATTTTGTATTTGCAGAGCACATAAATGTCACATACCATCACAAGTGTGCATGTAGTAAATCTCCTCATTTCAGATAAGCACAAGACAGAAGTAAGTAATATATTTATATTTTACTGTATATTTCTGACACTCTGCATTTAATCAGAAGTGAGGAGAAAAGTAGCAGAATTACACTATTTGTGAGAGAGGAATTCCCAGAGGCACATACCAAAAAACAGTTAACTTCTTAACTTATAACACACACTCTGTGTTTTATGGGGATAGGCGCCTCACCTATAGTGAATATACAGTAGTAAGGAGAGAACCCCTAAACATTGGGGCACTGCTAGTGCTAAAACCCAACAAGCACAACATGCACTGATCAAAGGAAATGAACTTAAGCTAACTGTAGTTGGGTTGTTAAGCACGACAAACAGGATCCAAACAGGAACCAAATATGACATGTGAATGGCTGACAAGAAAAAGAGGCACAACAACTGAAATAACTACACTGCTCACAAAAAACGATTTAAAAAAGAATATGAATCAACTGAAAAATTAGCATTTGATTTTATTTCAATAAACAAGATCAGAAACGCAAATGAAAAGTTGTTTGATTACGCAAATGAGATGCAAACTCAAATAATGTGATTGAGTAGCGAACTGAGGGTGAACAGAAGCATGTTAAACTGGATGAGAGTGCTACACATTGACGAAGATCACCAAGGTCACTTAAGACTGCCAAAAAACACTGGGGCATAGACAGAATCAGATTATATTAACACTGTTCTGCAAATGTGCCTTGGGAAAGTCCCCTAATCTGGAAGATATTGATGAAGACATTCATCATTATGAATGAAACATGCTGTATATCTATTTTCAATTTTCTTTGTCTAACTATTTGGTTAGATCTAATATTGAAAATCAGTCAGGTAAATACTTTTTCATACTGCAGTGTGTAATTTTCAAATGTTAGTTCATAGCAACTGCTTCACCTACGTTTGACAATTTGATATGCATATTATAGCAGGGGGTTAAAGGCAACCACCAGTTTCTAACCAATCAGAAAAACTCACCTAGTTATTATACTCAGCTGCTGTGAGAAACTGTTTCTGTGACAAATCATGAGCCATACAGTGTAGCAGTGTATTATTTAAAACCATTAACAGACTATATCCACCCACACTATTCTTAGTATGAGACTATAGTGTGCATGTGTCTTTTACACCTAGTATGTACTGATTCCCATGCAAGTGGTAGACTATACCCTATGACCTTGAGAAGAGCTTAACCTAGCTGATGTTGTTCGCTTTGAGAATGTGGGATGGTAAGAAAATAAAACCACTTATCAGTATGTCGTATGGGTACAGCACGCACCCGTGAATAGAAAATAAAAAGAAAGAAGTATGCTTTTCTCTAGCTTCTTAGCCTCCATTACTCAAAAGCTCATAACACAGTTACCATCCCAGTTTTGCCATATGTCTCTGTCTGGTTCAGAGACAAAAAACTTCCATAAGGGATAATGTTTCGGGAATAATTGTTGGTGGGTGTGTTTGGAGTTGCACTGTAATTTGCATGGTGCCTACCGTCTGGGTGAGGCTGCTCCTAAGCAGTGAAGCACTGATGTGGTTCACTTAGGCCTGTAATTGCTGGTTATGAAGAACTGAGAGATGGCCTTTCAGATATACAGAAGATATGGGATTCTTACTTAAATGATGCTGACCAGCCTAAATAATACCAAACAGTGCATTTTTTTCACACTATACTGCTTTATTCCCATGCTGTTTTGTAACAAGGATATTGAGATTACATAAGGCCATCATTGTACAACACAAAACCTTAAGGGGAAGTGGTTTGACGTGCGTCAACACCTACTCCTGGTTCCCTCTTACTGCTAACCAACTGGTGTACAGATGCTCTGGCATAGAGAATGCATTTCAATTCTTGTCAATCAAAAAAATGTTCAGTAAAGATATTTGTAATGATATAGTATTCTGTATTTGCAGCCAGATTTCAAATCAAACCCCCACCCTTCTGATAAAAAAAACACTTATGCTAGTATCTGAGAGAATTACCTCCTTGCTCTGTCTGTATCTTACTGCCTCCCTTCCTCCTGCTTTCCACTATCCTCCCCCTTTTCCCTAGGGTTGGGCCAAGATCCCAATGCAACTCAGTTCTAAAACTCTACTGTGAAGCCTATGAATGGGGGATGGGATGAATCCACCATTATCAGTTTACATTTCTCTAATGGCCAACATAAGACTAAACTAATTATGATAAAACTCTACATCTTATGCAAAATTTCACATTAAAATCAAATACTTTCACTTCACCACCTGCAATGCCCTACTCTGAGGATACATGTTCTTACAGGCCAGTTGTAAAATTGAGGGTGTGCTTATAGTCTGCCAGGAAGGCAGATTTACCCAGAAAGAAGTATCCACAGCTTTACCCTTTATTTAAATCATGATTTCCAGAAGGTCATAAAATCTTCAGATTCTGAAAGGCTATCTATGATGTTATCTATAAAATAACACTGTTAAAATTTGGCTAGCCCCTATGTCCATTGTGCTCTTGTCAAATACTTTCACCACAGGGACATGCTCTTGTTTACATACACTGGTACAGACCTAGAGAGACAGTTGTTGACTATTGTCTTCTTTTAGGTCCAAGCCAAGAGTCAACAATGGCACAAAAGTAAGGGAATGAATTTCCATTATTGGCAGAGACACACAGAGCTAAGCAGCAGCAGCAGGAATACCACAAAATACTTGGTTGTGTCCCAAACCACTTACTACGATTATAAATAGCATTTTAAATGAGTACAAAACCAATATTAGTGATACTATTTCGAGCATACTACTTAAAAAGCGAGAGTTTAGATCATTGGTAGCAACACCTTTCTGTTGACTCTATGCGCTTTAACATGACTATGACATCACATGCATTCTCTGAGTTCACTCCAGTTCTTTATTTACATTACTTTGAGATTACTTTATTTCAGTCTTGTGTAGTTAGTGCATGCTACGATCATTCACTGTGTTCTGTAATGGAATATGCTTATTCCAGTCCGAGTTTTAGTAGAAACTTGACAATCTGCTTTTGTTTTGTTGTATTTCCTTAATCCCCATTTGGTTTTGTTCATATTTGAATGTTCTCAGAGAACACAGGGGGCAAGTAGGCGTGTGTCCAACAGTGTGGATAACACATATACAAGGATAATGTGAATGGGACCTAATTATATCGTATTTTTAACTGACCACTCTACTAAGGGAGGTTGACCATAAGTTATTAAATGCCTCGGTGCAACTTGCTGTTTCTTTACACCAGTAGGATGTGGAGTCCTGCAGCAAGACCATCCCCACTTCTGTAACCATCTGTCACCTTTGCAATTCTAGGTGGAAGATGATACCCATTAAACCTTTACTACCTCAGACACGGCCTGAGGCATCTTAAACTCAAGTCTATGCAAAGACTGGCTTGTGCCACTAATTTCAGAATTTATTAGCATTTGGTATGTTCCCACTTTTGCTCTAATTAAAGTGTGTACTTTAACTGTTGAACTTCATGATTTCACAATATTCTAAAGAGTATCTTTTGATGTTACTAAATGCTTGGCCTTATAAATGTTGAAGTGCCCACATTAATGCACAGTGAGATTTAGGCTAGGTGACCTTGGAGAAATCTTCTATGTATATGCTGCACTTTTTCGGACCAATGTCTGTAAACTATAGAGATATCTGTATCTGTGAAATTCCCAGTAGATCAGCAGTTTCTTTCTTTTTTTTCCCATTATAATGCACAACTGAAACTTCAGCTAGTTATTTTGACCATGTCTACTTGCGTGAATGCATTGAGTGGCTGCCATGTGATCAGATATTTGAGTTAACAACAGTTGAATGGGTGTACCTAATATAGTGGCCTGTGAGTGTATCAGTGTCTGTGTACACACACACACACACACACACACACACCCACACACAGAGAGAGACAGAGAGAGAGACAGAGAGAGAGACAGAGAGAGAGACAGAGAGAGAGACAGAGAGAGAGA
>JAUZST010008793.1:0-37956 GCA_034779995.1 Parotocinclus haroldoi
ATTAAACGGAATTTTGGTCCAAATAAGCGAATAAAATTACACGTATATAATAGGATTTGTTTCGGTACTTTAGGATTCTGTCCGAATAAGCGGCTGCTCCCATTAACCGGATTCGACTGTGTTACCTTGCAGACGATTAAAATAAGATTGTGATGTAGTCAGTATAAACTACCGTAGAATGGATTTGTTTAAAAAAAATTTTTTTATTAAGGCAGTCTCCAGAACAATATGTTTTAGATACATGTACATTTAAAAAAAGTAAAAAAATGGTTTTTTTTTTAAAGAAACCGCAAACTATTATCTTGTGTGCCATGTGTTGGACTGAGCTTTTGATTTGTTTATTGCGTCTACCAATTCTGCAACATTCTTGTAAAATGTAGGATGTGGGTAATTAGAGAACCATTTTGGGTATTTTTAAGATTGGATTTAAATAGTTTTTTTTTTCCCCTTTGGGTTTCACACATTTTTGGAGATATCTGCTCCTAATCTCCTAACACACGTTTCCTTTCACATGATGTTTAATTGACTTATTGTTCTGTCATTCAGGGAGATGTTGACATGGAGGATGATGATGATATTGATGGTACAAGGAAGGCAGAAATGAGAGAGCTCATCTCTAAAAAGCTGAGCAAAGGAAAATTGGAGGGAGAAAAGTCCGAAGCCAGGGAGGAGAGTGGAAAGAAGAGCAGCCGAAGGTAAGATCTTATTGAAAGCTTTACGACATATTAGGGGTCGTTACTTAACGATACGCATCACAATACATGGGTCACGTACGATTTCATCATGTGTTTCACACTGCAGGATATAGCGATATTCCACATGGAAAATAGTGCCCCATATGAGTCATCTTGATTCGTCTCTAGCTGCCACTTCAACATAAAAGGAAATCCACTTTGTTAAGAATAAGATAGCACTGCTGAAGGGTTCAATCAAAGTCTGAATGTCCTCCCCCTGTCTGCATAGGCTTACTCTGGGTGCTCTGGTTTTCTCCCACAGTCCGAAGACATGCAAGCTAGTTTAATTGATTATTCTAAACTGGCATTGACCTAATTGTATAACCTTGTAATGTTGTGTGTTTCTGACATGGCCACTGATGCTGTTAGTGACATTAAATAAACCAAATAAACAAATCAGAAGGGTAGACCTACCTGTTTGGAATGATCTGATCTCACCATGGTTTCCTATAGGGCGCTATTGGCATAACAGGAACTGTTGTGAAGTCCAGCAGAAGTGCAACACTGCTGTTTAGTCACCCCACAATTTGGACCGCATATCCTTTTTGTAGTTAATGCAGAATTACTGATCTGCATCTAGGTGTTTAGCAGATGCTCTTATCCAGAGAGTCTTACAACTGCTGTAATCTTAGCAATTACCACTGTTACAATCCATTATCTTAGTACCTTAATCGCTGCTGTGACTTGGCAAGATTGAGTAGTAACATAGCACTGCTGTAAGTCAGTTTGCATACATTAACTATACCACTCATAAAAATGAAATATTCCCTAATTTTAAGAGCAGTGTATATTATATAACTGTAGCCTCCAAACACATATACCCAAATTTATTAATGAAGGTGCGTGTGCGCACACACACAAAATATATATATATATATATATATAAAAACCTTCAGTAATAATGCTGTTGTTGAAATGCGTCAATGAATTAATGTTTTCTGTCTCATCTATGCACATTTATGCCTATTTTATTTACACTTTGCAATTTATGTTAAAGGTTTAATTAGGATTTTAGTTTTTCTTTTTTTATTAACGTGTAAAATATTTTACGCCGCTTTTCCTTTAAAAATATTATTTCGGATCTAGAGTCAATATGTTAAATGTGATATTCCTCTGTAAGAATGGTGACTGATTCTTCAGGGACATATACCCAATGTCTTATGTACAATAAATAAATTTATTAAAGATAGAACGGTTAAGTGGTCGGTGTTGCGGCTTGATATCCTGCAGGTGGCACTATTGCAATAACTAGAAAAACTATGCCTTTCTCAGGTTCATTGGCTGTGATTAAAATGAACAAGGCGAGTAGCCTTGTTCTCATTGTACGATATTATATGTCATTGTGATTACCCAGTGATCTTAGTGTACATAAACAAGTAAAAAATGTGTGTATTCAAACTGAGGACTACAGTAGTAGTTGTGATGTTAAATGGTGATGTTAAATGGTCCGATGAGAGGAAAGTTTAGTGGAATCTAAGAGGGCGCGCTGTATTTAGGAGATGATGTGGGACTTTTTTTTTTTTTTTTTGTTCAGCAAGTCTCACAGATGCTAGATTTCAGGAACTGCTGATTTACTGGGATTTTTACTTACTTGCTATCTCAAGATTTACAGAAACCTTGTTGATTGCTTTTATGCCTTGGTCGTAGCTGACTGAATTACAGGCTCATCTGATGTTTAGTATGATAAAGTAATCAATAACCAAGTCACTGACCAGTCAAGCACTGTCAGATGACCAGATGGATTTATGATAGGTCCAAAATTGTCCTCTTATCTGTATGAGCCAGTCTCATTTAGTATAGTAGTGATTAAATGTATTGTAGCATATTTGCCTTGGTTGTAGATACTTGTATGTTGCAACGTTCAATCGACGGCTGACAAAATCTGGCTGACAGTATTAGAATACACAGAGAGTGGAAAATTGACATCCTGACACGCAAGTGTGCCTATGATTATTTCTGCAAAATGGACAAACTCTTCACAACTTCCCTGTCATCTGTAGGTCCATGTATGTGCTCGTTTTATTTTAGGAATTTCAACAGCAAACCCATCAGCTTTCTGAACCTTTTTGATACACGGGGCTCAATTTTGTTCTCATGAATCAAGTATGTAGACAGAACTCTGCCTAGGGGCTCACAGTGTGAGCATCGACGTCACAGCATGTCAGTCGTACAGACTACTATTGCACAGAGTATAAATCACAGGCTTTGTCTGTACACAATGAATGATTCAAAGGTGAAAAGTGAACTATCAACAAAGAACAAATTTCCAAAATCATGCACCTGGCTTAGGATGTTTTTAGTTGCACATTCACATAAAAGAGGAAACGTGAACGATAACATCGTGTGCTTGAACACATTTAAGGATGATGTGCTACAGAGATTAAGATCCATAGGCTAATCAAAAATATTGAGTGATTTATACTTGCTGGAACGAAGTAGGACGAAAGGTCTATGAATATTTCCAAAACAGAAGCGTTCTGCAGGGAGGAATTAGAAATGTACTTAAAGTGAAAATACAAAGACTGTGAACCCGGCTCCAAGAGCTAAAGGCAGCTTTACTAAATTGTGACGGACAAAGTTTTTGCGTGTGCCAAATATTTGGTTTCATATTCCTGAAAATACTAAATTGACCAACGGTATGGATACATGGGTTCTGTGAACTTTGTTCACTTTAGATAATTAACAAAATGTGTCATTTGCTCCGTTTTTGTTTTATTTTGTAGCTCCTTTCATACCATATATTTTATTCAAAATGCCCTATATACGAAAATGTGCAGCTTCAGTCTTCGAGAGAGTTTCAGAGTTTAGCATAGTTTATAATTTTATTTTTGGCTTTATTTTTACATATGCACAATTGAAATCGTTGGTTAATTGTAACTAGTAAATGTGCTACAGAAGGGAAATCCTCAAGCTCAGAAAGTAAGGACCTCTATTACTGAAGTGGGGCACCCCTAATATACTGCTCACAATGAAACATCCCATAATGAAATATCCCCTAATTTTTGTGAGCAGTTTATATACGCTCAATGACTAACACCTGATATTGGCTCTTCCTGTTGGCCCGTGTGCGTCATGTGCTCTCAGTAAGAACTAACCTAAATTAGTGAAGAATGATGAAATGTTTATGTAATGTAGTCTGACAGCTGTTTTTTGGATTCCATGTTTGGCTTGTTTTATGACTTGTTTGAGATATGAGCGCTCTCTCGTTTTCCCCTCAGTTTAGACTGTAGATATTAAACGACATTTAAGCTCAGATCCAGCATTTAACCCCCAGGGCTGCACTATCTAATAAAATTAAAGCCATTCCCTTGAAAACCCAGTGCATGAAGCAGCTGAGATTTGTTAGGGCATGCATACAGTAAGAGGATGAATGCCTCTTGTCACTATGCTCTTTTTAGGGAATGGGGGACAAGGCTGTACTCGGTGCAGTTCAAATAATATCATTGGAAAGCATTAATGACGCCTAAATCCAAGAGATTTGCAGCCTTTTAATACACAATACAGCTCGTGTTGGTCCAAACTGAGCCAGGTCCCACAGCTTGGCATGCCATTTGAGTTCGCCACAGAGGGGGGCAAACAGGTTCCCTTCTGCCAATCTGGCAATTTCAACAATACCACTTGGATACTTAAGTATGCAATTTTGTCTTTCTCACAAAGAATACATGTGAATGGCATTTAGGGATCTTTCTTTAACTGCTCTCGCTGGACATCTCTGTGTGTTTTGATACCCAATCTATTTTTGACCTCCTTGGATTCTCAAATTATTTCAGTTATACACAATGTAGAAAGAAGGATGACGCATGTTTTTTGGATACATATGTTGGGCAAAGCCCAAAATGGGCACAGATCATGCGTGACTGATTTTAGAAATCAGCGGGATAGTAATATGTAAAATATGATGAAAAATGTGTGTGGTTAACCTTAAAGTCAAGTAGATTTATTTCCAGAAGACCTGTATTACAAAGTAGCTTTTTAAAACCATGTATGTTACAATCATTGGCACCACTCCCTTCGCCAGCATAACAGCACTGGGTCTTCTCCTGTAATGCTTGAGGCTTGTTTCTAGTGGATTTTCCTCTTCAGCTCACCACACAGGGTTTCAGGGTTTTGGATCATTGTTCTGCTGGAAGATCAAGTCATAACACATGGTATTCATTTTATACTGGTGATCTGTTCCACAATTTTAAATAATTATTTTACAATTACAATACTACAATAATACACTTTTAAATGTTAGTTTTTAGTTGTTACTTTTACATATTTGTGGAATCCCGTGCTGCTTATAGTTCTTTTCAGAGGTGCCACTTGCTTGACTGATCTTTCTTGAGTTTGTTAAAACCTGTCCCACATGAGATTGGTAGGGCTCTACTTTTTTTTTTTGTTTTCTTTTTTTTTTACCCGTGTAGTGGAAACGTATTAAATGTAATAGACTATCCTGACAAGCTGCTCAATAGTCATTTGTTGTGAAAATTTTAACAAGCTTATTTTACCTTACCCTGGGTTGCTCCTTGAGCATGTTAAAATGTAATAGAATAAAAAAAATAAATAAATAAATGACTAATGAGCAGCTTGTCAGGATAGTCTATTACATTTAATGTTTCCACTACACGGGTTAAAAAAAAAGTAGATCCCTACCATTCTCATGTGGGACCGGCTTATTTTGAATCGTCTCCGAATATAACAGGTGTGATTTCCACCACACCTCCTTTAATCTCTTTTTGTAGCATCATGAACTGATCCTTACTGCTGCAATAGCGTTCTTCTCACATCAAGGAATCCTTGATGTAAAATTTTTTTCTTTGCTTCATTTCGCAAAGTCGCCGTTTAACATCCATTTGATCAATGTCTTTTCTCTTTAACAGCCGATGTCTTAAGAATTACCCTTCGTAATTTAGTAAAAAAAAATCGACTCATCTGTTACTTATGCTACTCATGTCTGAATAACAGAAAACTAGTAGGAGCAAACAATTGTGGTACCTGCTGTCAGGAAAGAGAATTGCAGTCCTGACATTAATAATTGCAGTCCTGCTTTCTTTTTCATTTTTGGGTGTGCGTTTTAAGTTTTATAAAAGATACGAAGACTTGCTACATGTTTTTATATTGTGTTTTAATTCAACTGTTGTTAAACGTAACCCTAGTGATGAGTTTCTAAACTAATATATGTCTATATTAATGTCTGGTTACCACCGCACTATGTACTTTGCAACCAAAGATAGGCAATTTTTGTACAGCAAGACAGTTATGTAACAGTAGTACACATTTCTGTACTGTATTTGAAATACATTTTACAGTCTTGGTCCAACAAGTGCATGCATTTGTACGTAAATGTGATACTACCTGCCTGTATCATTCAGGTTGAAACAGTTAATTGGAGCTAAATGATTCATCTGATATATTACATCAGCCCGTACGGCATTGATCAGTAACTGCCTTGACTCACGTTTGTTTTGGACGTACTGTAGCAACTGATGGTCTTAAGGAACAGTGCCTACTGAGATACCCTATTGGTAGTTTTGGGTCTGTTTGCCATGTTAAAGCTCAGTTGTTGTAGTCATGGCACCCTTTATTTTGGGTCCTGGTTTTTTTTTGCCCCTGCATGCTATAAAAATGCACATTTGTGACTCAGTGACAGCTGTACAATAGAAAGATTTTAATTTAAAGGTCATTTTGTTCACATCAGCTTTTTGGAATGCTTACGTTTAGCACGGTTCGAATGGTTTTGTGAGTTTTGCTTTGTTCTATTCTGAATCATCAAAGTATGACCCATTACACATCGATGCTTTAAGCAAATATAAATGTAAAACATTTAGCACACGCCCTCATCCGCAGTGACTTGAAAAAACGTCGAAGGCGAGACTTGCTCTAGGGCGCAACGTTCACATCTTGACGGAGTATTTGAATTTTGAGGGGACCTCATGCCTTCAGTCTTACTGGCAGCAACACGTAGTCAAGTGATGCTGTTTGATGCACTAAAATCCGATTACTCTTGATCCAGATGTTGCAGTTGCTCACTTGTAAGGGGAGGTCACACTTAATACTTGTCCCTGGAGCCTATAGAAGTCATTTTCTATAGTTTTCCAAAGGTTGGACATACATTTTTTTCCCATGGTTGTATTCTAATAGACAAATCCAGTATTACCAGTGCACACATGCTGTATCGACTTATTACCCATTGTCTGCTCACTTAATTTTTCCAGCTATGATGAACTGTCCTAACTATTTGCACACTGAAATACTGGTCAGTCTTTTTGTAGCCTGCTGTTTTGATTGACAAGATGCAAAATGCAGACAGACTACACAATATTAAACATGAGCATAATGTTTGGCTACAAGACCTGTAACCCAACTCGGCGATTTGTCTTGGCTTGGAATCAAAGGCTTGGCTGTTAGGCACAGTATTGGTGCCAAACAAAGGGGGCATTGTTGCAGCACAGAGCCACTTCCCAGTGAGGTTTTCAGAAGTTTTTTAGGTGTGGTGAGTGCTCTTTGGTGGCCCGTCTGCTGGAGAGGAAGCACAGATTCTGAAGTCGGTGGACTGTGTAGCCTAGAATTGGTGAGATGGATTTACAGCTCCCAGGTCTGCTCTGTTCTGCTGAATTACTCCTTGTAGCCTCCAGTGATTTGGAAGCGCTGATGGTCAGTACTCTGAAGGAAAAGATCAGTGCACACTGCTGTTAAACCTTATCAAAACAAAGTTGTCCTTACCAGCACAGAAAGGCTGATGGGTCGAGATGGAAATCACGGCTGCTCTTTCGTTCTAGCTATGCTGTGGTAGTGTGCGGCATTGTTCAAAAAATCTCATGGCAGCATTGGATTTGTTGTTTTAGCATTGGTATAAAGAACCATATGGTACATAGCATGGCATATAGCACATGGTTGATGAATAGAACCAACAATTTGGATTAATCTCTCCATAACGCTATATTCCACTGATCTCTGTTCCTAACATTGAGAGCTTTAGCATATCCTTTTAGCCTTTTTTACCCCATTTGTCTTCCAAAAATGTGGTTCCTTGGCAGCTACCCTTCCAAACAAACTGTTCCTGATCATGCATCTTTTGATTGTGAAAAGTCAACTTGGCATCCAAATGCTGCAATTGCTCAGGTGTAAGGGGAGGTCACACTTAATACTATATACTATACTAATACTATATATAAGCCTATAGAAGTAATTTTCTAAAGTTTTTTTTTTTTTCCTTGTCTTTCTTCAGTTTTCAAATGCTGAACATACATTTTCTGTTTTTTTGCTGGTTGTATTTTATCTATATATACATATAGAAGATAAGACATTCTGTATGATCAGTATACCATAGCTTAAACACTGGTATATCTACTCTAATGCTAGCCCAAGACTTTAGCTCTGGAGTGTACAACCAAAGGTTATTTTAGTTTGAAATGCATTTAACAATGTTCCTTTAAGAACATTAAAAATCTGTCAATTTATAGAGGAAAAAAAGGCTTTTTGAAATATGATTTAGCATTTATGACTGATGTATAACGATTATCCCACTTAATACCCTAAAGCAATACCCTCTGGCACAGACCAGAGTATCCAGTGATTTCAATTCATAGTCAATTCATGGTCAGTTGAATCATTGTGAAGAGGGCTAAAACAGTCCGTGGTTACATATGTGCAATAACCTAGATTTTAATTGAATGATGTATTCTTTAAAACCTTTAAAAACCTGAAATATATTAAACTAAACTTGTGCACATAAAATTCACTTAACTAGAAAACTGACACACCAATACCGTCATTTTAATTCAGTCTGACTCTAAGGAACTATGCTGCTCACAAAAATTAGGGGATAAATTAAAATGAAAAATATAACCAAATTATTTTTATTATAATATTTGTGAGCAGAATACAATCCACCATTTATTTGCTGATTATTTTACCCATCCATGGTGCAGGCATGAAGCAGGCACCCAAGCCAACATAGTAGACTAACATGCCCCCCACCCCCCAAAAGTCATAAAAGTTGCAAATCCCACATTTAAAGCACACAAAATTATGATCGGTCTCTAGCCTGCTGGCAAAAGCAGTAAACGCTGTGTCCCCAAAGCCATATGGAAGTATTTTGCTTCCTCAGTCATGTCCTGTGGGGTTTAACAAAAATGGCTACTGCAAACACTGCTTCAGGGCTCCTATGTACATGTTTTATGATTGATACTTTCCCAAAAAAAGCTTTACCTTAAGTCAATTTAATTACAATTTTAAACTTGAATTAATGCAATGATGCAAATTCAGTGGTGAATATGTGAAGGTCCGAATGAAGACAACGGATAGGGTCATTTATTGGATCACCTGTTCCAATGACCTCGTCGTTTAAGGTGAGAACCAGTGTAGGGAAGTTTAATTTAAATCGGATCAACTAACTGCATAGAGATTTAAACCAGCTTTTGCTTTGAAGCACATTAATCTTCAGTAAATAATAGCGTCCTGCTGATTTATGGGAAGGGTGGTTTCTCCGTTAGTGTAGTATGGTAAGTAGTACTGCATATGTCTGAGCATGCAATAATGTATATGGAATAATTAGGGCTGTCAGACGAAAAGACTGCATGATTTGTATTGTGTTCATCGTGATTAATTACATTTTGTGCCTTTTGTGTGTACAGTAATTGACCCGAAATATATTTTTGATAGAAATAGCCAGAATTCTTTCACTTGCGATGAGATGTTCATTAACTCGGGTCTTGTTTTATTTGCTGCGTCACAGCTTTTCTTGATGCACTTGTCCGATGATGGGCTGTCTTTTGAGTAAAGCGATGTCTTTTTTTTTTTTCCCCTTACTAAACTGTAATTACACATTCAGCATAAACTGCATTCTGATTTTTTTTTCCATTGGGCAAGTGACAGAACAGTGCTCTTTCGCAAATGCCGGCTATTCGGGCCATGGTCAGCTGATTGGGCCAAGTATCAGCACTCTGTCTACCAGTGGACTAGTCGTTTTGTTTTAGTTTTTCACTTTCAGTACATTATTCAAGAAATTAAATTGCTGATGATTTTTGTAAGTTAATGAACGTATAAGCATGTTTAAGGTAGCCTGTGATATATGTAATGTATATTAAACTCTTCTGTTTATGCTGCATTAACGTACAATTTATCGGCACATAACCCATTGTATATCGAGAAGCATCTGTATTTGTACATTAAACTGTCCTCTGCTATAATCCAGTGCTCCTCTGACCGTTCAGGGGACATGTTTTAGACAAGATCAGATTTGTCCACGCCTGTCCTTTTGCTTGCTTATAATCTATCCCAGTTGGCCTCACTATGGAAATTGCACCAATTTTATCTTGTTGCAGGTTTAAACTTGATTCGGCTACACTACATATCCAAGAATGAGTGTGGACTCCCAAAAAAGCACAGTCCAGATCCAGTGGATCCTGTAGTCCAAGCATTATTAGAAAGCAAATGTTTGCACTTAATATAAAGTTAGTTGAATACCTTAAACAAGTAGGCAACTAGATCATATATGACTGCACTGTATAACCACTGATCTCACACTAATTAACTGTAAAAGCAGCTGATTGTTATAAATTGCTGAGCTTCCATTAAAAATGCTGTTTAAAGAGCACAATGGCGGCTGAAGTCCAGGCGGTTTTGATGGCATTTTTTCAGTAACATCACAATACGCTGTGGGCATTAAATGATGTGTTTAGCTAGCGAAAAACCAAGAACTTGCTTCATTTTAATTGGTAGGAACTATCAATATCCATTATGCACTGGAAAGAATAGGGTGCTTAAAAAGTTGATTTGGATCTAAAAGGTTTTGGTTTGATAGCTAATGGCTTTTGAAGGCCATTTTTTAGTCTGGAGCTGTGCGTAATTACTAGGTTGTAGTGTGCTCTGTGAAAGGTATGCTCATTTTCTAAGAGGCAAGATTACGCAGTGCTAAATTTCCAAACAAAACTTTATTCGCCGTCCTTCATTCGAGAGGATTTAGTTCCTCTGAAAGCACAGTTACGGTGCTTAATTATGAATTGGTAGATGTGGAAAATTTGCCACCTGGTTAAAAGAGCGATATGAACTGTCTGAAGGAATGGGCGAGCATTATGACTAACTCCTGATTAGCTTACTTTACTAAAGGTGGAGTGATGGCGTTATGCCTTACAGTGGTGTATCAAATAATGGATGAGGAATATTAATAATGTGCTCTAATTATGGTTTGGCTTCCTCTGTACATATGAGTTAAAATGGTTATAAAACCACTGAAGTAGTTTAGTATTTTATTAAGCCACATGTCCATAATTGGCTTCTCTGGATTTGGTCCTTTGCGCAACCAACTAATGCCAACATATGCTCTAATAATAATTAACAGTAATATACTCCATAGCACACTAACTTTTTGGACACTCCAGGCTCCTAGATGCTCCTCATAAACTCTTCTCTGCAGCTTAACCACAAGGGTGTAGGTCCAGGGATTTTTGGTAATCAATATTTTTTTTAGATTTGAGTGCATTTTGTCAAAACTCTTCTGAACAATCCCATACTGACCCAGTTGCAGTTAAACAGATGTACGAGACATTTATTTAAGGTGTCCTGGTTCTTCTTGGAGTCGACAATGTCATGTATCGTAACAGTCTGGCAGTGCCCTTGAACCCTGGATCTCCTGGTCATCAGTCCTGTACCTTAACTGTTGTGCTGAGCCACCACAGTCTCACATTTGTTGGCATAAAGGTGGTACTATCACATTCTATAGTCTCTGTGGACCTTCATTGTAGTTAAGATACAGGGCTTTTGACTGAGGGGTAGGTGGGTATTGACACTTGGTTGCATCACGATGTGGACGATTCTGCATCGGTTCCACAAACGTCAAATCTTTTTTATTTGTATTGTATTATTGTATTTGCCAGGGCTTTATTGCTATACTGTGCACTTTTGAGCGCCCCTCAACGATATTTTATGCTTACCATATGCTAGAAGGCTTTGAAAATACTTTTAAGAGACAAAACTATGACATACTCTCATATCTAAAGATCAGTCTTTAGATGAGTTTTTAGTTAACAGACTTACATTTTGCTATGGCTGGGGCTGTGGTCACTTTGCAAGATTCCTCACTAGGTTTCTTTTGAGATTATTTATTTTGAAAACACATAATTGTTCCACAGAGACTTTTTAAAAATAATTTCCCTTGCACGTTGAAGTGCAGTAATATGCATAGAATTCCGATAGATATACAAAACAGTAAATAGCCCATATATTTTGAAATAAAAGTAGCACAATACAATTTAGTGGTTCCATTTTTTTTTTGGTCAGAAGCCTGTAGGGTCTACACCTACTGAACTAAACGCTTACCTGTGCCATCCAGAATTTCCCGTTTGGTTCTGGACAGAGCTCACCTATTGGTTAATGACAGCGTTAAACTGGGAACGTATTTAGTTGTGGCTCTGCTTGTTTATTTTTGTTTCTGTAGTCATCCTGTCTTTGACCAATTAGAGTCATTGCCGTAATTAAATGATTGCAGACGTTTTTATGCAGAATAGTGCTGAACAGTTCCACCTTTTCAGCAGTGCTACTTCTGGAAGCTGCCTAGACGTGCGAAAACACTGAAAGTAAACAACGGTACTAAAATGACAAGACTTGAAACGCTATGCATAATCACCACTACAAAGAACATTTTTGTTGCAAAGAAAATGATTGATGCCACCATTTACAATGCTTTATAAGATTTATTCTTTTTCCCCCTTCATGGAATGAAAAAGCAATACCCTTACCTTAGTTAACACACACATTCTGGTAATTTGTTGATTTCATTATGTGTGCGTCTATGGATAATATTAATGAGATTTACTTCTTAACCGTAGCTGGTAAGCGTGCGTTTCAGGTAACGACCTGTCCTGAATTAAAATCAGGTAGAGTAATGCTGTTCACTGTATAATCACTACTGGGCTCAGACTGTTCATTTCCTGCAAGTCGTGAGATTTACTGTAACAAATTGTGTGTGTAGAGGACGTTAGAAAGGATTCAGCAGTATTTTATTAGCGTTACCCAGTACTTGAATAGGGAACCAAAATTTTCTTTTTAGGGTAAACGTTCATATTATTGTGTTACTCAGTCTCCTGACTATTGGTGGTGGCAGATTACTCATTTGGATCATGGGGGGAAACCTGGAAAACGAATATTCCTAACTGTCCTCCTTGAAATGCGATATGTTATTATATACATGATCTGCTTTTGCAATCTACTTCGAGGACCTTGACAGTGTGTCCCCTCCTTTGGCTATGCTGAAATTGTATAACGACAGTAGCATGTTTAACTTTTGTCAGTGATGAGCTGAGTTTTACAGACCAGAGGACAGGCATGAAATGGCTTTCCAATGGAGAGAACGAGAGAGACTGCACGACTGAGAGCGAGAAGAGGTGGTGGGGGGCTTTTGAGTGGGGCGCTGGCAGGCCAGGACTGGTCAGCAGCCAGTCACTTTGTGTGCTTTCTTTATGAAAAGTAAATCATCCAGAGCTCCCTGGGTTTCGCTTATTTGAATTGTCTGAATGAGCGACAATTGCTGGCAGACCCTGCAAGCTGCAAGTGACGAAAAGCTTTTTCCTTCACTAAGAGGATTCTAAATTCATATGTCGGGGCCCATCCAGCACCTCATGGTAGTAGCCAAACTCGGCGTCTGATTTGTGAAATGACAGTGTTTTCCCTGCTGGCGACCGCCAAGTGTCGTTGAATGGCTGTCATTGTAGGTCCGGACGAGGCAGTGTGGGTATGTGCCAGTTTGGCAGAGTGGGGCACGAGACAGTGGGCACAGTCTGGCTTCCCTTTAAAGCCCTGCTCATTATTGGGCTCTCAAAGCCTCATCTTTTCCCCCTCTGCACAAGGACGTTTTATTCGCACTATTTTTATTCTTGCATCAAACAAATACCACTTATTCTATTTCTTGCTTTTACTGTTTTACAGTTACTTATTATTTCTTCCTCGTGATGTTCCAGCAGGTACTCAGCACAGGGTGAATAATCGAAGCTGCTCCAGTGCATTTAGTCATTTAGCAGATGCTTTAAAGCTACTCACAACCGATAGAGGGCCTTTCGCAGGGAAACAACAGGGGTAGCTTGGCACAGGTGGGATTCGAACCCTGGACCAACAGTTCAGTCCCTTAACCACTGCACCACCACAGTCATTTATATTACGAACAAAGAGTGAAACAAGAGTTTTACACTCTGATTTTGGTCTTTCTTTGTCTGGTTATGTACTACAATACTTTTATTTATGTCTTTTTTTTTTTTTTTTAAAAAGACTAAAGTCTGACACCCTCTCACACCTACCGTCTAGTTTTATTTATGGTGTATGATGTATTGCAAATTCTGCCGCTATTTGCAATACTGCAACTACACTGCTCACAAAAATTAAGGATATTTCATTATGGGATATTTCATTTTATGTCATGTCCCCTATTATTTATGAGCAGTGAAGATTCCTTTGAGGTTATTTCCCATCTTGCTGTTGGCGCAAGTGCATTATTGCGACACAGCCAGATCAAAACTCTCATGAATTTATTCAGACTTCAGAAATATTTTCCTAAATACAATATCCCCCAATTTTTGTGAGCAGTATAGCTTGAATAGTGCATTCTGCCTGCCTCTGTCTTTCAGTGTCTATTGGTGTCTGTGTGTGTCTCTGTGCCTGCTGTTCTATTCTTGAGTACCAAATATCCTTATGATGATAGAAAAACTGGAGGTTTAATAGTGATGACCATTTTTCCAATCTTGCCTTAAATGTTTTTTAAAAAAGGTTTCTTGTCGGAGCCAACATTTAACTGCTTTGTTATAGATGTTACAGTGGTTAGGTATAAGATTACAATTGTTACAATCCAAGCAAGTGTGGGTTAGGGTCTTGCTCAAGGAACCAACACTGGCAGTTTGGCTGAAGTGAATCCTGGACCTTCTGGCCAGTAGTTCAGTACCTTAACCACAGTTCTGCAAGGAATGTCCTTTGTGGTCATTCATGTCAATGGAAAAATAAACTTTGGACACGTTTGGGAAAAAAAAGCTGCATTATTAAACTAATACGTAAACTTGGAGTCTGCACAGCCTTTTGTAAAGTCTTGGTCACCCCCGGTTAAAATCTTTCCACTGATGTAAGGTTGACCAACTCTAGGCGTATAGACTGAAGTTGCTTGCTTGAATATGCCCCGGGAGTAGCCAGCGTGTTGCAGGCTGACACAGTCGACACAGTCATAATGCTCACAAATGCTCTAGATGCTCGCAAGTTGCGTTACACGTTCGTTGAATCACATTTTTGGAGCCGCTGTGGCTTGTCAGTTTATTTCTGTAAAAAAATATACCTCCAGAACTTTATTCTGACTGACTGAACTGTGAAGCTCCATGGTTTTCCCTTCTTATGATTCTGAAGCCACTCCTGTCAGTTTCCCACCCTTGCCTAAAGCATCAAGATATCTGGGGTGGAATGGTGGACTTCACCTGAAAAACAAAAGGATATTTCATGTTGGGAAGATCCTGCCTAGGGAGGAATTTGTTAAGCCCTAAGGAGAGAATTAACAGGTGTTCTGTCTCTTTCCCTCTTTCTCTCTCTCTCTGTCTCTTTACATTTTTGCTTTTATTGGCACAGAGGCTTTGGTGCCCATTGTTTTGCCGTTGCCTAGGTTATGCTGTTCTTGTTTTGTAAGGTAACGTGTCAAGGCAGGCAGTATTATCACCTACTTTAAGGTGCTTCCCTCCAGAATCCATACAGACATGCACTCATCTGGGAGCTAATGGTCACTGCTTCCTCTCCGGTCCTGTTTTTACCTCCTTGGTTTAGAGAAGTTCCATTGTTCACGTTGACATACCGGTCGTTATGTGGCTGCGTTCGAGGTCTGTAATGAAAGATCTGATGTTGATCTCCTCACATCTCTGCTGTAATGAGTCATGGTTCTTACAAACCACAGTAAAATCACCAGAGCTTCATTAAATGCCTGTACACTCAACCGCGGTCTCAAATACACTCTGTAGGTGTTAATTTACTGTTTGTAATGTTACAGTGTGCAAGATGGTATGTTGGTGATGAATGAACTTGTATTTTAGGTGCAGTTTTGTGTGAGTAATAACATCCTTGACTTTGTTGCAAAGCAAAGCTTTGTTGAGGCAGTGTCAGCATGCCGCTACTGTTTTGTTCGTGCAATCCTTGCCCGTGACGTTCCTGATACAAATGCTGCGAAGCTGCTTTAGCCTTTCACTCGCGGTTTCTGTCCACTCTGTGTACCAATGCATTGGCGGTAGGGACGCTGTGTAGATGGTAGCTTTCCGCTCGTGTTCTATCGAAGTTTATCTGACAGTTTTCATGTGAAAATGTGAATTTATATTTACTTTGCAGTTGGATGACTTTGGCAATGATTACGGTAATGTAGTAGGACTTCTCTTGGCTGATTGCGTCCATCGTGTCAACCTCAGTATTTACAACATCTGACTAATTTGTGTTCTCACCAAATAAATACGTGAAAGGAGTTTTCAAGGAAGTTCGGTGCACCTCAGTTTGTAGTGGGTTTAAGTAAAACTGTGCAGCACCTGAAGCAGTTAAGGAGAGTCTGCACTCTGTCTCGTTCACCTCTACGTTCTCTTTCCAAACAAACCAGCCTGCGGCAGGAAATGAGATTGTCAGATCGAAGCAAGATTGAATACTCGTTCGAGAGACGTTTCAAGAGCAGTGGGGCTTAAAAAGCCTTTTTTTTCGAATGTACAGGCTCTTTACTAGTTTTGGGACAAATGCAGAAGGACAGCAAAAGCGGCTTTCCCTTGTTAGCTTTACCCAAACCTGTCAGCGATGGCTCCAGTGACCGCTAGAGGCAGGGAGATTAAAAGGGGATGTAGTCACTCAATGAACTTTTTTTTCCTCCAAGGCCTGTTAAACATCTACTGCCCCTGATCTTCACTTTTTTCATTTCCAATGACCCATGGGAGTGATGGGCAGGGTGGTCAGGGTCCAGTAAGCTTCAGCAGGAGGGATATCAAAGACTTGCCAGAGAGCATGAGCATGTGCATGTGTGTAAGTGTCGGCTCAAAAGAAGCAGATGTGATGAACAAAGGTGATCATTGTTAGCGTACTCTGATGTGTTTCTGGGCTGGAGGCCCACACTCAGCAGCTTACCTGTGCTCTGCAGCTATGATCCTGGGACCCAAACAGAGCCGTCACCTCATAGGAAAACATGATTGTTCCCTGATTTGGTGCTGACATGTCTCAAAGACATCTTATGCCATTCAGAAATGAGCTTATGTTTTTACATAATTAATAAGCAATTCAATAATTTTAAGGCCGACCCAGTGCTGCAAGTGCTTTATGCAGTGACTTCACAGTTCTAGAGATCCCCCATTTGATCCTAACCTTAGAATCTGCCTCTGTGGAGTGCTCCATGGCTCCATGAATTTGCTCTGAGTACAGGTAGCCCCCCAAGTCACAATGGGATACGCTCCAACAAATCCATTATCCAAGTTGAATTTAGCATAAAGTGAGGAGTTTAATATATACTGTATATCGTAGTGTAGCCTACCTTAAACATGCTTAAAACACTTAAATAAAACTACAGTTGGGCAACTCAATAAAATTAAGCTTATTTTATATAAAAAATATATAAATATTATAGTATCGTATTGAACATCTCGTGTAATTTATTGAATAATGTATTGCAAGTGAAAAACCATATTATTGTCACGACCATGGCTTCTCTCGTTTGACGTTTCTCATCTTTCATTACTCCTGCCTCGTGACTTCCTAAGTCAAACTATGGTAGTGCACGTTGCTTTCTCAGGGAATAAACTAATATCACATTGGTTTTAGAGCGAAATGTGTATGAGAAGTTTCCCATTGTAAAGTCAAAATATTGCAGCCGTTGATGCTGCCGCAGTGTTGTTTTTTCTCTTGCATTTATGACGTGACGATGTGGGGTCCACTATCAACCAGAGTAAATTCCAACTTTGTCTCACAGCATCTGATGTTGGTCAATTTAGAGTGATCAATTAACCAAATGATGGACCGATTCACATTTTTTTTTTTTTTGGTTCGGATCAGATTCCATTGCGCAGCTGCAGATAAATTAGATTCTTTTTTCTCTATATCATTATGATTATTTTGGCAGTACTGTATTTAAGCGTGCAACATTCCCAGACCGCCACACAAAATCTCCACACATGGCATTTAATACTACTTGCCCACTTAGTTGCAAATTGAAGTTGCTACGTGCTCGGGGTACAATGTGGAATGGAATATGGATCGGTAAGTGGATCGACCCAATCTGGCCGATATCCGCCAAGTGTTTTGGTCATGATACCGATATAGGATTGGATTGGACCTTCTATAAATT
Source organism: Parotocinclus haroldoi (assembly GCA_034779995.1). Taxonomy (NCBI): domain Eukaryota; kingdom Metazoa; phylum Chordata; class Actinopteri; order Siluriformes; family Loricariidae; genus Parotocinclus; species Parotocinclus haroldoi. The sequence continues at coordinate 18,034 of JAUZST010008793.1, forward strand.
AACCAACGCATGTCTTTGTACCGTGGAAGGAAACCAATGTTCCCGGAGTAAACCCACATGGGAGGGCATGCAAACTGAGCGAGTATCAACGGGTTAGTTGCTGCTGTTACTAATAAGAGTTAAAATACACCAGGATGTTTGGGCTCCACTTTCCAATCATCATGCCACCGAGTACCTCACACCCAGGAAGTGTGCATCTGCCTCCGCCTGCTCTTATCAGCTGTTTAGTGGTTTCGTCTGGGAAGCTGCCAGTCACATCTGCCTGCCCCTTTAATCTGGTGCCATGAGAATACAAGCAACCCTTTTGAACACAATGAGAGCAGTGAGCTGTCATGGTCTCTCTTGGTTTTATTACCTCAACAGCGAGGCAGGTGAAAGCAAGTTTGATAAAGTGTTATTTGTTGTTGTAGTTCATATATCACCACTGTAATAATATTGTTATTGTGTCGTGATCGATGATGTTGGCGTTGGCTCGGTGCTCAGCCGTCAAACTCAGGAGCTGGAGCCTTGCTGACTAATAAGTTTGAACGAGCAGACACAGCAGTCTGTTGACTTCAGTGCTTTTGCGCGTGTAAAACGATATGGCATGTGTATAAAGTCACAGTCAGCAAAAGACATTTCACAAGGTGCATTGTTTCGAAGTCTGCCCCGAAACGGCTGCAATAACGCCTCTGTCCTTTTTCCTCCTGCTGACCTGGTCCACAGCCACCCCAAGCAACGCGAGATGTTCTTGGTCTGGGTTTTACAGCTTAGCTCTCCACCGCTTTAGCCACAGCATCCCTTTTAGTAGTGCCAGAACCCCGGCCTGCCTGGAAGCCACCCCAAACACTCACTCTAATAAGGCGCCAGTCGATTTATTAGGCAGAATCATATTTTAATATACATATTTGCTCCTGACACGTGTGGGGAGCCTCTGCCTGAGGTGCAGTAAATGCGTTAATTGCGGGATTCTTAGCTGGCTGAAACGCATGGGAGTTCAATGCTGAGGACGTTGGCATGCTTTCCTCAGCTCTGCCGACATGCTGATTCACATCGAAACTGTTCTGAGATGAATCAAATCAAAAAAAAAAAAAATTCACCATCGGTACTACATTCCTCTTTGTGCATTTTTACCATTTATGGCCAAGCATAGTGGAATGACTAAAGATCTGTGTAGTTGGTTTATTGTTCCTAGGATTTGTGTTTTTTTTTTTTTTTTTTTTATTCTGGTGTGTGCTTGGCAGTGTTTTTTGTGCATTAAACTACACTAGTTGTTCATTACGTGTATTGTGCTCAGCACTGTTGGGTTCCATTCTGCAGGTCGATCTATTTATAGCATTTTTTTTATAGTGGTACACTATTTTTCTAAGATAACAATATTCAGTGGTCAGCCACTGTGTATAACACTACCAGTGTGATGCTCTGGGCCAAGTACCGTTGGGCACCCTTTACCCTTTCATAGAAACCGTATTACCCGATGGCAGTGGCCTCATTCAGCAGGATAATGCACCCTGCCACATCACAAAACCTGGTCAGGAACAGTTTGAGAAACAGAACAAAGTCTGTCCCACGTTTTACAGCCCTGTACGGTGCCGCTAATTATTAGAAATGCATTCAGTATATTGAACTCTCTTAAACTCTGTAGCTTATTTTGTCGCTTTCGTTCACAGTGATGAACTGCGGAAAGAGGCACGCCAGTTGAAGAAAGAACTGCTCGCAATCAAGCACCGCAAAGAAGAGAGGGAGAAACCAGAGGAAATCACTGAGGGTAAGAATCAATCTAATTCTGTGTCTTAAAATGTGTTTAGGTAACTTTTAGAGTCATTTTGTAGTCTGTACTGTAATAAAGCACATTAAGGTGCTGAGCGAACAAACGGTTAACAACATAACCGTCAGAAACCTTGCGATTCTAAATAAGGCCCTGTGTTTTGGGGTCAGGAATATCTGAAATTGCTTGTGTATGTGCGTGTGCTGAAGCATGGCCAGCCTAAATGTGGCATTCTAAGTATGTGTGCTGTGACCAGGCAGTTTTCTTCTCCACATTATCTGATGCTTCATAAATTTAAGGCTTTGGCATTTGTCAGTGTACCAAGCGATGATGAAACATTTTCTTGGTTGCTTGCTATAACCACATAAACAGACAGTTTTAGTCAGGCATCCTAGCCGCCCCAAACCTCCCCCCTCATGTCGCTGCTGGTGGCTTGTGAGAATGGGAGAGAGTGCAGTTCTTTAGCGACCTGGTTCTGGGATTAATGTGTAGCATGTATGACTATAGTTCTTTATTGTATACAATTTCAGGGAAGATGGTGGGTTCAGACAGTAGAGTGGTTGGAGACTATTTCATGGCACAAGAACGGAGCTACTTGGTGCGTTTTACATGATCTAAAGAATCTGATAACTGCAGAAAATCTGATTTTGCCTGAGTCTAAAGGCCCAATCAAATAATGCCGTGGCCAATAACCTGATTTCTGCTTTGCAACCATAATTATGTGACAAACTTCAAACCCATGAGAGAAACGAGCACCAAGGCTTATGGAAACAAAAGAAATAAATTAAGATTGAAAAAAAAAAAAAAAAAAAAAAAACAGGCTTCGGAACCACAGGAAAGGACACGTGCTACATTATGGCTAGTCCTGGGTCGAGTGTAACACAGACACATCATTAAAGGGAGGGAAGGCTGGATGAGGGAGTCTCTCTCTGTTGCAATAGCGACCTCTTTTGATTTCTGAGTAATGCATCATTGCCTGACCAGTGTATGTACTTAAATGTTATTTCTGGGATAGTCGGTGCCCCACCTGCCCTCAAACTGGTCTAAAGCATGGTTAAAATGTGTACAATACGTACAAATTCTTCAAGTAATAAGGTAAAGCAATTCCCTGAAAGAACGTAGAATTTGGCCTTATGGCCTTATAATGGAAGCCTAAGGGTAACTCTCAAAATGTTTCAAATATATGACGTTAAAAGTTTCGATAATGGCTGATAAGTCACTTGTTCTCACATAATGTTCTAATATTCTTGTCCTCTAGTACTGTTTGCTACATTACTTGAGTATGTTAGTAATATTATTTGAGACTGTACTACATTTCAAAGTAAAAAAAAAAAAAAAAAGTATTTAGACTCCATGGCGTTTATGAAACTTCCTGCCGAGATCACATTGTCTTTGCAACTAATAATAAATTACACAAACTCGCTGAACTTTAATGGACATGTGTAAGCTCTAATTGCACTCTCTCTGTTTGCTCTTTTTTACTACCGTTACAGTCCCTATACACAGTGTTCTAAGTACTACAGTTGTGCCCCGTTTCTGAAATGTATCCACATAATAAGGAGGGACAGAGTTCTAAGAACTATAAAAAAGTTCCTTTCGATGGAGAACAATGTGTAACGTTATGTAATGTTAATACCTTGGCCTATCACAAACAGCCAATGATGCTGATGTGACGCTAAATAAACAAACGAGTAAACGGTGTTTCTCTGCTTTGGGCTGAATGAGCCTCTGACTTTTCACCCTGCTTTCTTTGAAGATTAGTGAGGACTGCGCTTTGCACAGGAAGGCCTCTGACCTTTTCAGAGCCTTGTTTGTTGTCCCTGTTGTATATCACTCTTTGCATTTCATTTTTTGGAGGTAGAAAAGCCTTACACCCCCTTTAAACACAACTTTGCTTTAAGCCAGACTTGAGCCTGGAATGTGGTATTTGCATTAGTCACAACCGCAGAGATTCACATGGAGAAGGGGATTAGCTGGACAGCGCTCGGGTTGGTTATTCGGCATGAGCAATATGACAGAAAGTGGTTTTTGCTATGGTTACTTTTTGCAGAAACAGACAAACACATTTTTTTTTAGCTTTGTTATCGTCTATGAGATCTGGCATTGATGGCATGTCTGTTTAAATTTTAAAAATTGACAGTTTTTCCCTAAACTTTATAAATAGTCTCATGAGAGAATTTTGAATAATGACATATGAAATAACCACAGAAACAATTCTGTGTGAGAGGAGCAGCTCTTCCTGAATCTAGTACAGATTCCTAAATTCTGCGCTTTGAATGCAAAACGCATGGCAGAATGTACATTATAATTACTGCACATTGAAAAAAAAAAAAAACCCCTGCAGAATATGGTTTCTGCTGAATTTGATAGGTTCTATTCACGGTGCTACACAAAATGTTTTGAACCTTTGTGAAGTACTTATCAGAAGTAAAGCAGGCGACTATTTTTGAAAAAAAAAATTGAAACATCCATAAAACTATAGAAGCATTACATAAAATGGACGTGCATCGAGCTCTGCATAGTCATGAGTTATGGTATGTTTGGAGTCCTATCATTAAGAAGGCTTTAGCGGTGAATCAGCTTGTGCCAACATAACACAGACCCCCGTCCAAGCCTCTGGTCAGTGCTGAAAGATCCAGTGATATTTCTGCATTTATTTTATTATTTAAGAGAATGAAATTACAGCAGTAGGAATTTGGTCAGTTGTGCGTGCCTGTTTTGGTTGGATACAGTCTCTTCCACTACCACCACACCAGAAGAGGTCATGGGCTGTCTGGAATGGGCACTTCCCCCAATCTGAGGGAAAATAACTTGTGAATAATCAAGCAAGTAAAGAGGGAAAAAATGCGGATCCAAAATTTCAATTCAATCACTTTTATGTGTGCTTATCAAGAAATCTCAGACGCACACGAAAACAAGCCAAAAAGTGAACGGCAGCATTTTGAAAGTGCAGTTTTTATGCCCAAGTTCGCATCGATACGAGTTTTTACACCACATCGATCAATCTTACCTTTTCAGCAGCTCACTTTGTTTTCCATCAGTTTATTTTCTTGAATAGCTGAGTTTCAAAGTCATGGTTAAAAAGGGAATGTGTGCTTTTTCTGTGTGCTATCTTGTCCCAGACCATGATTCCAATTTCTTAATGTATTTTCATACCCAGTGTTCCTTTCAGCTCTTCCTCTTTGGTCACAAAAGCAAGCACATTCTTCCTCCACGCACTAATAGTGGCAAACCCACTACTTTTTGTATCTGGTGTCCTGCTTAAGGAAGAAGCCAATTGTCTCTTCAGAAATTTAGCAGTCCAGCTAAAAGAGACTTTTGTACCTATTTTTTGTGCGAGTTATTATTTTCGACAGCCATCTCTTCAATTTTCAGGACATAAATTATAGCATGTTTGTCTGGTCTGGTTTTCTCTTTCTTGGAATGGCCATCATGTGTAAGAGCCAAAAATAAGACACGCTAAAAACGCTACCCATTTTTATACCCACCCTAATTGATGTGGCAACATTCTTTTTACCACTCAAAGTTATTTATATGGATTATGCTTCCGTGCGTGGGGTGTTTTATTTCAATGGCGCCTTGTCAGTCATGGATGCTGATGTGGAAAGACAATAGCGAAGAACTAATGTTTTTAAAGTGCTTTAATTGATATTTTACAACCCAGGCAGTGCAACAGTGACGGCAGAGATGACATAAATAAGCGTTCTTATCAGAGTCTGAATTTAAGAGATTTATTCCATTGATTTGTCTTTGAATACCAAATGTTATAGTAACCAGCATTTTTTATTGAGTACAAAAATTAGAGCTCTAATATCCCATTTTATGGAACGTATAGAAATGTTTCCAGTGCATTAAACTAAAATTTTGAGGTGTTTTGAGTTTCTGTGGTGGTGGCCAAACCAGCAAGCACAAAGGGAATGATCATATAAATTAACTGGAACTTTATGAACCCTGTAGAGTTCTTTTAAAATGTTTCTTAAAAAGCCTTTGTCCCTACATTTAGATATACACAATATTTTGGTGTGTTTTGATTTGAGTCAGCATTGCAGTGCACCATAAGATTTAAACTGCTCTTCAGTTTGCCAGCTGTTTTGAATACAGAATCCTAAAAACAATGGGTGCAAAGTGTTAGGCCACCTTTAGATTTGCTATTGTTGACTGTTAGACTCGGTAATTTCAAACTTGGGTTCGTCGCGCTGTAATGGCTCTCGTCCACTGATCTTCATTGCAGTCTTTATGAGCTTTAGCATATCTTTTCCTTTTCACCCTGTTCCCCTTTAAAAAAAAAAGTGGTTTTAGTTTAAACTTTTTTTGGACTGTTGAAGGGTCAACTTGGCAACCACACAAAGCTGCCAGATCCTGCTAGGTTACTTTATAAGTAAAATACTTATTGTGGTTTAATTGTGGTTTTAAAATGCTTACTTTTGGGCGTCCGTCTTCCTCTAATACTGTAGTGGGGCATATCAAGGCAAAATTATATGTGGTTACATGAGCAAAGATCCTATCAGTTGGGTGCCTCTTTAATAAAGATGTATTTTTTGCTTTTGTCTTGTCCTTATATTTGAAGCATAAATGAAGTTAGTAGGAAAATACAAGTGAAATCAATATCTTGAAATTTAGAACTTGAGTTGGTTTTGAAATTCGGCCCTAGATTACACTACTTACTACTTACTGGAGCCTATAGAAGCGTTTTTTTCTAATACTGCCTACAACTATAATGTATTTTCTAATGGTATTGAAATAAGACCCAAGATATTATCTTAGATATAAGATAATAAGGCCTAAGACCTCAGCACTGTACTGTAGGTGCTTTAATATTTGCAGTTATTGACCCTGTGCTTGTATGATAAAGTTACAGTTCTTCATGACCAGGTGGCACTTTGTTTACAATGCTTAGGTGACGGGCGAGACCCAGCTCTCCTGTAACTCCTTTAAACAGTAGTAATGGCTCGTGCCAACAGGTGTCAACCTTCAGCAGTGGATCACCAAAGGCGTTTAATGCCAGTGCTGATTGATGGGAAACCCTTAATGAAGCCTTGGATGCTCCAGGGGCTGATGATATCTTAGACTGTTTTTTTTAAAAGTCTTAAGTAAGTGACGATTGAAAAGACAGAAAGAAAAATAAACCTCCTTCCAAACGATGAGGCCATTGTCATCCACAACACCGCCCTGGTTGCTAAAGCAACGGGCAGTGATTTGTAGTTTTGTTGCTTGTGAGTGACAGGAGAATGGAGGAATATTGTGAGAATGAATATCAAATGCAAATATAGTGCTTAGCACATCATCACTCAACAGCCTGTATGTGCCTGACAAACAAGGAACCCTCGTGGGACAAGGCACGTTACGCCTACTATAAATCGGCGAAAAAGCTGCGCCAGGATCAAACTTCCTTCACGTAATCCCTATTCGTTTACAAATTGTGCCCGCATGTTGGCAAATTATTAACGGGGCCGCCTGACCGCTCCACAGATACCCAACCTCGGACTTGTATGTCCTTCCTGTGTCCACACTGATTTACTCTGCTTACTTTCATTTCCTCCACAATCCGAAGACGTCCGTTATGTTCAGTGGTTGCTTTAAATTGGCCCAGTATGAATGTGTTGTGTTATGAATGTAACCTTGCTCCAATTTGAAGAAACTAGGAGCTGGAGTAAATATGTGGAAATAAATGTGCAGCTGTTAGGTGTAATGAAGCCTGTCACGTTACCATATACAGTTTCGTGCAAACTGCACAGGTTTACTGTGATTTTCACAAAGACCATTTCTTGTGGATCTGCAACATTTAAGCACAAATGTAATATATTAATAGTGTGCTATTTCGAATAGATTTGCTATGTCCTTTATGACTGAAGACATTGTGTAAACTGAATAGCGTACATAGTGAGAGTGGAGTTACACTGGTACAAAGGTGACATCCTATAATTATCATTTGATTATTTATTTCAAGCATTTAGCAGAAGCACTTACACAGAGTGACTTACAAGTCATAGCATCTTACAATCCAAGGTTAAGGACCTTGCTCAAGGACCCATCAGTGACAGGTTAGCAGAGGTGGGATTTGAACCCTGGACCTTCTGGCTCATAGTTTAGTACCTGAACCGCTAGGCTACGTCAGTCAGTTATGTCGTTTAATGTATTGTGAGTATTGTAAACGTTGTCAAATTTGGTAAACAACTTACTTAAAATTGAGCAATTGAAATTTTGAAATTTCGAGTTTTGGCCAAAAGAGGGGAAATGGTGAATGCTGCATTGGGCCAAAGAGCATTGCTAATGACAGATGGGGAATAAATATGACTTGGGGAACAAAGGGTTGAAATCTGCATGCAAACTCTGAAAGTACCTACTTATAACCTACTTATTATACTACCCATATATTATCTCGCCAGAACCATTAGTCGTGGTTGTACAATAATGACACACGTAACAACACAGCCTCTGGTAGATAGGGGACAGACTGCATCTTTGTAATGCAGTTCATCTTGGGCATATGCAATCTCAGCCTTGTCAAAACCTCACAGTACCCAGTTCCCTCATGTCTTTTCAAATACCTACACACATTAGGAAATACAATGGAACCTCCTATTTCGTCATTAATCAGTTCCAAAGTTCCTGACGATGACCGACATGAACGATGACTGAAGCCATTTTCCCCATTAAAACAATGTTAACCCAGTTAATCCGTTCCAGACAATCCAAAATATTTACAAGAAGTACATTTCATAGAGAATGACTGTAGTCTTACATACAGAAAATAATGAGAAATCAAAACAAACACAGTTGCACAGTAATCACTCAGTTGTATTTAGCACTGGCACATGAACAAGCACCAAAACTGGGATAACAATGGAAATGTTTCGGATGATCGTGCGGGGTGAAACAAAGCCAGAATGAATGCATGGTGTGACGCATGAAGTCGTCCCTTCTTGAAGTTTCCACTCTAACCCAGACAGCAGTTAGCTTTAGCAGGTGAAATATGAGCACGTGGAACAGATTCTCATCCTCACATTGGCCGATACTTCACTACTCAATTTATTGACTACAGCGACCGTAATAAACTTGCTCTAATAGCTTTTCTAGACTTCATACATGAACTCAAGAACCAAAGCTCTGAGGCGTTACTTACAGAAATAAAAAGGATAAATAAAGTAAATGAGCTGCGTCCAGTAATCCTGTCCTGTCCTTAGTCCTGTCCTGTCCTGTTCTGTCCCCTTATTATACATTATTATGTAATGCAGTGCTTGGATTACATCCAGAATGCAGTTAGACAAAACATATGATGGACGTTTAAGCGACACACACCGACTATCCATTGTGATATGCAGAAAGTAATCTATATGATTTCATTTACACTTCGTCCTCTCTTTAAATTTGTTTTTTTGACCGCCACTTGTATTCAGCACTTGCCTAAAATTATTACACACTTAAATTGGACTAAAATAATGCTATACCTCATTTAGAATCAGTTTCTCTATTCAGTAATGTTTAATGTTTGTAATGTCATGTTATGAAAAGATGAAAACTTTCTAATCAGATTTTTAAAAAAATCGAATTGGATTACAGGACTTTTTAATCCTATGATAATTAACAGATGTTAGTGTTTCACTTGTCCTACGATGATTACAAGTTGATTACAATATGATTTCCGTATAATCAATGAGTTCTGTCAGTTGTGTGTTCACCATGTCTGACTACATGTTAAAATTCTTGTAACAATAGACCTAAGCTTAGAAAATGAGAGGATATTTTATTATATGTAGTATAATAAATACAGTGTTCCCTTGTTTATCGTAGGCGTTACGTTCCAGGATGCTATATTTATTTAATTATTTAAGTTTTTATACACTGTTTTAGCCATATGAACTTGCAGGACGTTCGGGTGGCATCGTAGGGCTTGAATGAATTCAGTCCATAATGAAACGTTCACAAACAACGAACACAACACCGCAGATAAAAACTTTTTTTAGGCGGGTAATGCTTCGTTTTTGGTGAGTATTCATCCGCTGAACAGATATTTGCTCGCCTGCCACAATTGCTTAACTGCACTTTCTTTAAATGTCGAGTTCTGTTTGGGTTTTGCCACGGCAACTTTGTGATTGCTTTGCCCATTGCAGTTATCTTGTTGTCGGTTTCTTGATGGGTGGCAGTAAATTGGCCATCAGCCAACATGTCACTTTATGGGCTCTATTGCCGGTCTTAACTTGCAACCTAAGAATTATTCCGTAATGGGTCGTAGCAGAACTTAATCTAAAATAAGGCTGAAAATAAGTGAATTTCCAGGTTCCGGCTTTCTACTTTCAGCCATTTTGCTAGATATGCTTATTTACGGCGGCTTGCATCCAACTGTAATATGCTCAAGGAGATGCATTTTTGCTTTTTGTCATATTTATGGCACCTGTCTCTTAAACTCACACGATGCACAAAACCATCCTATTCATTGTTGCCTTCAGCCTTCTCATAGTGGAAGTGGTCTTTTCAAACGAAGCCTCAATGCGGCACGGTGCTGCAGTCATTACATTGTGCATACATGTGAAAATATATGTATGTTTTAGCGTTTAGCTCACTTGCTTGCTTTTCGGTATGTTTGTTTTTCTATTAGCTCAGACCACGGATTAAAAGCCGCCAACTCCAGCCAGTTGCTTTTAGACTAACACATTCTCTCAGTGTTCTAGCTCTTTCTGTTCCTCCCTCTCTCAGTCGAAAACCAAGTTTCCAGCATCTAGGCAGTGCGGTTTGCAGTGTGACATAAACATGAACAACAAACAAATGTTCCATTAGAGAGAAGAAATATGATTTAGTAACATGGCAGACGTATGGTGAAATAAATCAGCTCGGCCTGGAGGCTTCGGCGTGTGATGTAGTTTGTTTATTCCACTCCGGGCGCTTTGGGTCGTATAGGTTCGTTCTGAGCCTTTATGACCCTCGTGGGCCAGGTGAACCATTTGGTGCAGGTGTGGAGTGAAAAAGTGAGGATTGGTCGTACTCTGTCCGACCTGAGTGTGACATCGGTGCCAGCGGCGTCTGCTTGGGGATATTTGCACCAGCGCATTAATGCTTCCAGACACTGGAGTCAACAGAGCTGTCCTGCTATTACTGTCTCTCCCAATTCCAAAACAAAACGTGCAGAATGCACCTTGTTTGCATTGCAGGCCTTGTTCTTATACAGTGTGAAGTGTGTTGCTGATTTGCTGGAGAATTTCAGTAGATTTGCTTTTTAAACGTTACCGTGTTGAAACATCCTGAGGCTCCTTGAGAGAAAACAAAGATGGTAGGAGAGTATGTACGGCCGTTAAAGAGTTAGTTACGGCAGAAGCATGCACAGCATCAGCAAACGTGCTCTGTTGTCATTAGGAATTAAATGTGCGCCAAGAAAATGCTTCTTGCTTTTACGCTGTGACGCCACCTGTAGCTGACACGAGGTTGGAGTTGACCCTACTTTCTGTATGTTGCTGCAGAAATCAGGGTTTGACACTGAAATGTCACCTTCTTGATACATACTGAGACATCCAGCGAGAAACCAAAGATGTTATGAGAGTTTTAAGGCCATGCTCGGTTTATTATGACTGCCATGTCTTAGCAGTTTGGCCTCGAGTTCACTGTTTAAATCCGAGACGTGCGTAATTCTGCATCTTCTAAAATGTGCTGCTTCTAAGCTGCATCCTTCACGTTGAGCAAGCTTGCTTTACGGTCTGAGGCACCGCTTGGATCTGACAGTAACTTGGTCGCTATTCTGTTTGATCTGTAAGTCGCTTCTGATAAACTTCAACGGCAACAATCAGCAGGCTGCCTCTTTTAGTCTTTTGTCCAGATCCCTAAGCTGTGGGAGTTGCTTTTCCCATTTAAGGCTCTCAGCCCAGAGTGTATCATTTTCACGAGCTCATGTTTAGCTTCGAGGCTACAGCCAGAGTAGATTTTTCTGTTTTCAAAAAGAGTAGCGGGTTAGTTTTTGAAACCAGTGAGTACTTTCATGGTTCTCCTGAGCTGCTCCTTCCTTGGGTTCCAGGGTCTGGATGCTGGCCCATTCATCTAGTAGGTTTGATGCAGATATGTGCTTAGTCACTGATGAAAAGGACTCCATGTCAGCATCTCAACCTATCATTCCCTACGTTCCTTTGAGACGTAGCAGCTGTAAGCAGACTCAAAATGTCTAAGACACTGATTGTATACAGTGATGTGCTAAACTGTAATATCTGACTGCTTAATTTTTTCAGATTGACGTGTTAGTTTCTTTATGGTCTGGCAGCATCTCGTATTGTATTTTGTACACTAGTGCAGTGCGTTTTGCATCTTCATCACAACTGCTCAGCTAAACGTTCAAACTCACATTCGGACTAGACTTTTTCTAACTCTGCTGGTCTAATGAAAGATTACCTGTGGTCGTGTGAGTGACTTTTTGCTTCTTATAACAAGTAACAAGCTGTTATATGGTGTTTTTGCGTCTACCTGTCCTATTGTAGGTATTACACTGCTGCTACCTCTATAGTCTTTCACGTACAAGTACATAAACTGGTTCAGTTTCACTCGAGTCTCTTTCATCTGGCTGATTTTCCATGTTGTGGAAAATGTGAAACAAAAGGAACCGTTGTTTCAGCCACTCATAAATCACTCCCGATTTCAACGGTATCTCTGACACACGTACGTATCATGTGCACAAATATATGCAAATATAATACCCTTTATGTTAACATTACAGTAGGTTAAAAAGACTGTTACTATAGTAATGTCTGGTCATTGTCCATTGTGGTCAACGTGGACATGAAACACTGCAAAACTGTATACATCTGCCTGTCCCTGGTGATGGTCATGACTGCTCCAGCACCTATTTCCAGGGAACAAAATGAGCAGGTGCAAGTATGCTCTGGATGTTACAGTGATCCTTAGCAAACATAGCAATACACGTTGACTATTACTTTGAGTGGGATGGCACAGTGGCTCAGTGGGTAGCACTGCCGCCTCACAGCAAGAATGTCCTGCGAGACCTTTCTGTGTGGAGTCTGCATATCCTCACCGTGCCTGTGTGAGTTTACTTCGGTTTCCTTAACCCACACATTCGTATTAGGTTAATCGATTATTCTAAATGGACGTTGACTCTGTGTATTTGACTAGTTCTGATATGACCTTGTTTGTAGATATAACCTCGTGTGTGTCACTGAGATGGCCATTGATGCCGATAGCGCCATAAGCAAAACCAAATAAAAAAATACAATACATTACTTTGAGTGGTCAAACAGTTCACTGTCCACTCTAAAAGCCATTTATTCTGAAAGATTATACCTCATATACCCTTATATATCAAGTATAAAGTTAATGTGTTTAATAATGACTCATCCTTAGGAGGCACTTGGACGATACAGTGGGATAATATGCTGGTCCTCCATTGCAGTGCCAGGATTGAACTTCTGTCTTGGTATTTTCTCTGGGCTGGGAAATGCTTGCAATCACAACTGGCTGTGTTTGAAGGATGGGAGGCAGATTGGGGCATCCGCTAAGGGCAGGCATGGAATGGTTGAGATTGAAGTAAAAAATAGCAGACACGTTGTGTTCCAATATGCAATTTTGATCAGGGTCTTGTTTTCTTCTTCGAATTTGTATTTATTTTCCTCTTTAGTCTTGTTTATTGGAGTAACCAAAGAGTACAGAGACAGAACAGTACAGTGATCATAAAAGGGAAAAAAAAAAGAACAAAAACGCAAGGGTATTTACACTAAGTGATTTATTATTCTGATTCAGCCGGTGTTTGACATGCACTGGTATGCCTGTTTGAATATTATACATTCACTCTTTGGCCTCTCAGGAACTCTCACATATCAAAGTGCTTATTGTCAAACCTCTTTTACAGTTGCTACATGCTGTTTAATGATTCAGGGTGCTGGAAACCTTCCTTAGAGACTCTGGTCCATGTTGACATGACTGTATCACCTAATTGCTGCCGAGAATATCCTGTTCTACCACATCCCATAGGTTATAGTTGATTCATTGTTCATTAATTCATCATGTTACTGGAACCAGTTCGAGCTCACTGCTTTGTGACTAGGTGCATCATCGTGTGGAAAGAAGCCATTGATACTGATTCAGCCCATGGATTCATACTCATGATGCCAGTTGTACCCCGCCAGTGATATGTCACAGAAGTCAGACGCTTTGTCAGAACAGAATTGTGCATTCCCTAACTTTCTAGCACTATAAACTGATGCCTACTGTAGTGCAGGGCATTTATTGGTGATTTTAGTACTGTAGTTTAGAAACCTTCCACTTGCGTCACATTTCAAATTAACACTGCGTCTCAACTAGATTCCGTTTATTGCATCTTGTCATTTGAGTTTAATAGAAGTGAATTAAAAATTAGGATAATTTGTTTGTTTTGAAAGAAGCAGTTTTGTAGGAATGTGGTATTTATAGTTTATTTAATTTTTGCATCAAGGTGAGAAGAAGCCAAACAGCGAGGCAGTGACTGAGTACTTGGAGGGAAGAAAGAAGTACGAGGAAATGAGGACTCAGAAGCTGAAGAAGGGCTCGAGTCGGGAGGCACAGGTAATTTGTTGAAAGACTGTCAGTCGTTTAGGGAATTCGCTTTAGCAGTAATATGTCACCCTAATGCATAAGATCTACTGGTGGCCTAATACTTTTGCACAGTACTTTATATATGCCTGACCAGACATTATGCAGTGCGTACTACTATTAGAACTGTATAAAGTAATGCTCTGACAGGTGGCGCTGTAGTTTCAGTGACAGAAGGTTAATTAATACGTTTACTGTTGACGCTTTATAAAAAACACCTTGCCTGTATTCTGAATTTGCGAAAACTACCGTTTCAACCATGTCTTTGCCTTACTTTGATGTACTTTGCTCATTAACCTGTGGAGTATAGGTCAGAGAACGTCTCTTTTGAAGAGTTAGTGCCTGAAGTAACAGTCTTTATCTTTTCTGTTTGAAGACGCTTGCTTTGCTGGACCGCTTTAAATCCAAACTGTCATCAGCTATCTCTGAGACCCCTGAGGTCCCTGAAGAAGAGGAACTGGCAGAGGACGATGACAAAGGATGGTAAGCAACGCTGTCGTGTTTATTCCTTCATTTAGCTAACATTTATGTGCTGTTCCTTTGAAACAGAGCCTTCTAAAATGTTCTTTTTAAAGAAGATTACCACAAATGCATTCGGATTCCAAGGCATTAAAGTATCAGTATTTTGTCAGGCCTGGTTTAGACCTTAAATACAGACATGCTCATGAGTAAAGCCGTCCGTTATTTTTTAATTTATTTTCTATATTTTGGTCAGAAATGGACATGGGTACAGCTGTGCCCAAATACACTAAGCAGTCTATAAACTGTCCTGCTTCAAGCATCCAGTTTGGGAAAGAGAAAAAAACGAACAAATTCGAAAATGTAACGTTGACAAAGTGTTGATGAAGAATTGATGGAATAACACAAGTATTTCAGCTTGACCACCTATGTCACACTGCTAGGATTGAACAGATTTGTGAACCACGGCAATCGGATATGATCGAAGGTGTATTAAATAATCTGTGCCAGGTGGTATTTGTGGCTACCGTTTCATGTGAAGTTGTAATGTCTATTTATTAAGACTAGCATAGCGAAATGCTTTAATTTCTACTCGATCGACACTGGGCCCAGCTGCACTTCTTAAGTGTGCCACACTATCCCACTCCCTCATCAGCCAAGCAGCTGGTTTGGCTCCAGGCAGCGCTGACACCATTTAAACACTATGCAGTGTTTGTTTTTGCTGCGCTGCAGGACGTACTTGTGGAGAAGTCATTCTCTCAGCTGACCTAACAGAGTAAATAGGCTGGCAGCAGACAAACGGTCCAGATGGAGCGCGTCACTCCCTGTAGGAGCGCAAAATCGTCCGCTAGCTGTCCTTTTTAATATGCGTTCATTTCAAGGGCTGGAAAAGTTGTGCCTCTCTAAAGGAGTCAATGAAAGACTAAAAAATGCTGCTTTTTTTTGTTCCTTCCTAACAGAATATTCCAATAATGAATTCATGTCTTTAGCGTACGAGGGGATTGCAACGATGATTTATTCACATGTTTATTTGCACTAAGAAAATAACTTTAAACAAATGAGGGCATTTAAAGAATTTGCCACTGAAATGTGGGTGTGTGTGTGGGTGGGTGGGTGTGTGGGTGGGTGTGTGGGTGTGGAGAGAATATTAGGGAAAACACTGTACTCGTCGTTGTTGTGGTTGTTGTTGTTGTTGTTGTTGTGGTTGTTGTTGTTGTTGTTGTTGTGTCACTGGGGGATGATCTACCAATTTGGTGTCCCAATCCTACTTTTAGAACTCCTGACCCTAAAGTACCACCAAATCTTGAACTCAGGTCACCATGGTGGTGGGGAATTACAGCCGTCTCCCCGAGCACATCATTTAAAGTATAATATATAATGTAAATGCAAATCTGCAACTGTTTTTTAAAGAAAAAATGCACACTTTGCATTTATATCTATAAAAACTGAACAATAAATTCAAATGATTAATTCCGCGTAGGAGCAGTATCTCATTAGCGTGAAAACCCATAAATGTATAAGTATAGATAAGTATATTATTATTAACTCATACATGGCTAGACTCTTCAGATTGTGCTATTCATATGCGATCACACCAGTACGACCAGAATGCCTGACTGTTCTACATGCCTGTGCTTTTGTGATTGAATAAATACATAATAATAACATTTTTTTTTCTAGAGCTCTTCACATTGCTTAAGAAAAACCCTTAGCTTGATTGATCAGGATAGGGAATTTAACTGGTGCTCTGAGCTACCAGTTAGACCAGAGCATCTTGTAACGCCGAACTGGAGTTGGTATGGAAGTGAATGAATCTTATATTACTGAATGATTTTTCTTCAAGCACCGGTCCTATCAGTGGGGTTTAGGACAGGTGACTGGTGTTGCGAGCATTTAGGGTTCAGTTTGGGTCATTATCCTGTTGCAATTTTAGTCTTTCTCCACAAAATACAAAGAAGCAGTTTCACTATTGATCTCGCATCTGTTTTGCTTGTATCACGTTCCTGGACAGCTGGGCATCCCTGTCAGGCTGTTAGGGGCCGGGGTGGAAATTCCACATGCTACTGCACAGAGTGACAAAAGCAAAAATAAAATAATTACTGTCTGTGCAGCAATAAGAGAGCAAATCATACATACTCACTCGCTGAGCAAATATTGAGCCTGCTGGGTCTCATTTCACACTTGGGTAAATGTTAAATACTGCATATTTTCAGTGGTACTGATGTAAGCCTGCTCTGATCTAATGCTTTTTGGTTCCACTGAAAAGGAACCGATGAGAAAATGCAGGTAGGTGCTGAATAGATAGCTGCCTGACTGAACCTCCTGAATGATGGTTGATGCATGTTAACAGTCTGAAATTATTTACACACATGCTGTACGGTTACATACCACCACATGTACCAGTTAAAGTCATTTGAGAAGAATATGGAAAGACATTTAGTCTGCCTATGTTTATAGCTTATAGTATCAAAAGTATATATTTCAGTTTGATGCAGTCCTCAGCTGTCTTGTAATCGGATGCATTTCCAAAGCAATTTCGAGCCCGGTACCGCTCGCAGAGCTCTCCTGGTGCTTCCAGACGATTGCGGGAAGCAGACCGGCGAATCATTCTTACATTTGTCAGTGGCAGTTAAAATGTATAGCTTTAGTGGTTAGAATAGCTTGCTTTTTTGAGTCCTGCCTAACTATATGCCCAATACCTAGATTCAGTCCGTTTCAAGCCTGTGGTATTTTTTTTTTCAGGCTCTGTATTTGTGGTTTTGTGGTTTTAATGTGCTGCAAATAAGGAAGTCCATTTGTGTCCCCAGTGAGTTAAACTGTCTGGAAATAGCCTGCTGTTAAAATTCCTCATCATATATACGCAACCTCTGCAGAGAACAAAGTTAAATATGACTTTCCTCTGGAAAGTTTAATGCCTGCATTTTAAAATGTTTTGAATGAAATTCAAATATGAACCAAAGAACTACTTTTTTCTTAAATGGGGGAGCGTTTAATTTTTTGTAATTTTTGCAGACTCTCCTATCCAAAATGTCTTGCATCTAAAACTGAGTGTCCTTCAGTTCTGCTCAGCCATTCAGTATGAAATTGACTTTTTTACTTTCGTAATTTTATTGGGGTACAGCAGAATTTGACTGGGGCATGTAACAAAGTAAAGTGGGTCAGAAGACCCTGGCATTACATCCAGTCACATTTATTGATAAAGAAAGAACTTGCAATTCATGTTAGGATCTGTGGTGGTCTAGTGGTTAAGGTACTGGACTATAGATCAGAAAGTCCAGGATTCAAAGCCCACCCTCTGCCTATCTGCTACTGTTGGTCCCCGAAATCCACAACTGTTTGGATTAAAAGACTGTGTTAAATATAAGTTACTCTGGATAAGGGCTGTAAATGTCATGTTGAGCATGTTGAAGCATGGCAGAAGTATAGATTTATCTACCATTAAATCATGACTGAATGCATATTAAAAAATAGCCGAAGTGTCTTTATTTCTCAATGTTGTCATGCTGTTGCCAGAATACTGAACAGCGTTAAAATTGTTTGTGTGACCACCAGTCTTTCAATTTACAATTTGCATTAACAAGATTAAGCACTATGGCGAATGCTCCCTAATTAAAAAGAATGGAAGCTTAAGTTGGCTGGTGCTTGAATTACAATGTGTTTCTCATCCAGTGCACCAATACAATTAGGAAAATTCCACTTTTCCAGGAATCTTGTTGCAGTAACTCTCCACTCTTCTCTTGGCAGTGGCTTGTATTTTTCCTTCATGTGCATCTCTGATGATTTTTGCCCCACACAGTAGCTTGCCGCTGTGGTTTTAAAGCAGTCTCTCTTACTCATGAATCTATAAAATACACAAGTGCAAGATGACTGCCACTTCTTTTATTATGTACTGAAGAGATTGAAGTAGTCATAATAGCAAAGAGCTAAGTGTTTCTGTAGGCAGGATATTTGGACTTTGACAGAGAAGCATAAACTAAATGTAAATTAGATTTAACGTGGATGTTTATTCTTACCCCAAACGCACTGCTTTTTTTTTTACGCCTATAAAAGGTCTAAGATTTGATCCCCAGTGTAGTGGTCTGTCTCCTTTCTATGTGGAGTTCACCTGTCTGCCCCAAGTCCTCATGGGTTTACTCCAAGTACCCTGTTTTCCTCCTGCATTTGCGAGATATGAGTGTCAGGTTAATGAATTACACTGAATTGGCCACATCTTCAATATAACCTTTATTGTTGTCGTATATACTGTTGTCGTAACCGTGTGTTTGTGGATGAATGGCTATTGATGCTGATGAGCCTCCATAACTTTTGGTATCACCACTAGCTTAAGCCACTTTTTACTTCAGCATAACCAAGGAAAAAAACAAAATAACGGTAACAATAACTGTTTGTTATTCTCAAGTTCTTTGTTTAATGTTAAACCTTAAATTTATGTTTTAAATTATATTTATAGACTGTGGCTGTTATTTTATTTCACATTTTATATTGTGATTTGTCATAAAGATAGTATTAATTTGTTAGAGCCAAAGCAAATATTTTATCTATGTATTTAGTACTGAATTATGACGAAGTTCCATTGTTTTTCCGGCATCGCTCAGCTTTTCTGTGAAATCAGATTTATTTGTTCAGCACTCTTTCCATAATGGAGTGTTGTCACAAAGCAGTAGTTTGATTCGTTTCTTATAATGTATATACTCTTTAAATCTTATAAGGAAGAAACCTTTAAAGGACCAGGACTCAAAAAGACACTCTACCTGGTCACCTTGGATGGCATAAATGGCATGTTTAAGAATTAAAAGTAACTACCCATTTAGTACGTTTAAAGCAAACATTTAAATAAATAGATGTTAAATACATATTAACAGAAATAACATATTAATAAATATAATCATTAAAATAAAATATAGTGTCTAGACTACATTTAGGGGAAAATGTAATGTTAAAAACAGTTAATAAAATGGAGAATATAAAAGTTATAGCAGCTAAAAAGAGAAGAAAAACAAACTAACATTAAATAAACCATGGCATTTCATTCTCTTGGGTCCCAGCTTTAGTCTACTATCATCATCTTTTTCCTTGGACCACAGTAAGGACCTGGGGGGGGGGGGGGGGGGGGGGGGGGGGGGGGGGGGGGGGGGGGGGGGGGGGGGGGGGGGGGGGGGGGG